>JARKIP010000050.1:0-141741 GCA_029990175.1 Petunia secreta
ATGCCTCAACTTCTGTGCTACCCAAGTGAGGGCACAACAAGTTCTTTCTAGCAAAGTGTACTTAACCTCGTGATCTATGAACTTCTTGCTCATGTAATAAATTGCGTGCTCTTTCTTTCCTGTGGTATCATGTTTCCCCTGTACATCCAAATGAATTGTCCATCACCGACAGATAGAGGAACAAAGGTCGGTCTGGCTCCGACGGGACCAATACCGGTGGATTTGACAAGTATTGCTTGATTTGGTCAAAGGCCGCTTGACATTCCTCATTCCACTTAACTGCATCATCTTTCTTTAGCAGCTTGAAGATTGCCTCACACTGGTGGTGAGTTGAGCGATGAACACTGATGTAGTTCAATCTTCCGAGGAAACTCACAATTTCCTTCTTGTTCTTTGGAGAAGGCAATGCTTGTATAGCCTTGATCTTTGAAGGATCCAATTCAATGTCTCTCATGCCTGTAATGAAATCCAACAACTTTCCAGCTGGAACACGGAATGCACATTTGGCCGGGTTCAACTTCAAATTGTACCTTTTGAGTCTTTCAAAGAATTTCCTGAGGTCTTTAACATAATCCTCTGCTGTTCTTGATTTGATTATCACATCATCCACATACACCTCAATTTCTTTGTGTATCATATCATGGAAGACAGTTGTCATGGCTCTCATGTACGTTGCTCCAGTATTCATCAAACCGAACGGCATGAACCTGTAAAAAAAGGTTCCCCAAGGCGTGGTGAATGTCGTCTTTTCTGCGTCCTCTTCATCTATCAGGATCTGGTGATATCCGGCATAGCAGTCCACAAAAGATTGGATCTCGTGTTTAGCACAATTGTCTATGAGAATGTGAATATTAGGCAAAGGAAAACTATCCTTGGGACTAGCCTTGTTCAAATCTCGATAGTCGACACAAATTCTTGTCTTCCCATCTTCCTTAGGTACCTGCACGACACTGGCCAACCATGTGGAATATTGAAGAGTTTGGATCACCTTCACAGATAGCTGCTTCATGATTTCATCATGGATTTTCTGGCTCATATCTATCTTGAATTTCCTCCAAAGCTACTTGACTGGAAGAAAACCGGGATTAATCAGCAATTTATGAACCACCAAATTTGTGCTCAAACCAGGCATGTCATCATACGACCAAGCAAACACGTCTCTATAGTCAAACAAGACTTGGACTATGTCATTTTTCACTTTCGGTTCAGTGTGCATGCTTATCTTGGTTTCCCTAACATCACCTGGACTTTCCAGATTTATATTTTCTGTGTCATCCAGATTGGGCTTAGGCTTATTTTCAAACTGTTCTAATTCTCCATTTATTTCACTCTCGGCTCCCTCCTCATCATATTCTTCCTCAAAGATTTCTTCTGTATCAGTCTCTTCCATGTCATCTACCCCATCAATTGTCATTTCATAATCATTCCAACCCAACATGTATTTTCCTCAATTTTTGGTTGATTCATTGAGACCAAGTTAAACTGTGTGTTTAGATTAGGGCGTGATTTCAGCATGCATGCCATGTTATTAAGGCCATCAGAAACATAGCTAGAGAAAGAAATAAGAAACAAAAATCACGAAGGTAATGAGATAAAATAAGGAGACAAGAAGCATGTCTTGCTTTTCATTGAATTTGAAAGATAAAAGGGTTTGACATCATAACAAGCAAAATAAATATACTTTGATTACAACCCTTAGAATAACCAAGTATACAGAAAGGATAACAAAACTTGCTACCAATAGCCCCTCCTGGGGGAGGCGTGGATTCCCAGTTGTTTAGCTTCACATCAGGGCCAATGTCCTGGATTTCTACATTGCTAGGTCCTTCGCCAGTTTGCACCATGTTGATGCCAAAGACGTGCCTCAAGTCTGATAGTAGCTTCTTTTGTTCTTCAGTCTCCTCAGTATTTTTGGAAGCAGCCTTGCCTCCACTTGGCCCTGGGAAACATTGAGCGAGGCAAGGGACAGGCTTCTCAAGAGACCATTCTTGTTTCTTCAACTTCCTAGCTCTTGCTCTGTCTGCAGCTGTGGGCTTGTATCCCAGACCCCAGGTACCTCGAATGCCAAGTGGAGTAATTGGACGCGACATTCCTTGTAGTGCTGCCCCGAGACCCTTTTCGGGTTGGAAACTGTGCTTCAACATTTCTGTAGCCATCATGATTACTGCTTTTGACAATCTTGCTTGGGGCAAAGGCTTGCCTTCAGGAATCTCCTCCACATGGACTGCTTCAAAGGCTTGGTACATCAGAATTGGGCTATCATTTTCGACCTCAATAACTGGAATAAATGGATCCTTGTACATTGACAAATCTCCTTCTCCGTGTACCATGATCATCTCACGATTCCATTCAAACTTGATAGTCAGGTGTAAGGTCGACGGTACTGCGCCTGCCATATGGATCCAGGGTCTTCCCAACAGCAAGTTGTAAGACGAATCCTTATCAAGAACTTGGAAATCAATAGCAAAATCCACAAGCCCGATTGTCAGCATCAATTCTATCTCACCGATCGATTATCGTTTTTCTCCATCAAAAGTGCGGATACTCATGGTGTTGGTTCGAATTTTGTCCATGTTGACTTTCAATCTTTTTAGGGTGGACAATGGACAGATGTTCAGACCAGACCCATCGTCAACCAGTACCCTTGTGACATAAGAATTGTCACACTTGACAGTCAAGTGCTTTGTTGTGACTAGTGTCTTCCATTGGCAGTTCCTCGTCAGTGAAAGTGATCCTGTTTACCTCAAAGATACGACTTGCAATTTCTTCGAGATTGCTAACGGTCATCTTCTCAGAGACATGGGCCTCATTCAGGATTTTTAACAGAGCATGACGGTGCACCTCAGAATGCATCAACAAGGACAATAAAGAAATTTGAGCAGGGGTCTTCCTCAGCTGCTCTACAATGGAGTAATCTTGCACTTTCATCTTCTTCAGAAATTCCTCCGCCTCTTTATCAATAACAGATTCCTTGATGGGGCCTTGATTTTCTCTAGCTTGCTTTGCCTTTCTTAACTCTTCCGTGGTAAAGCACCGCCCAGAACGAGTTAGACCGCCCACTTGTGTTGTTTCTGCCACAACCACGTTTCCCTTGTATGACACCACTGCCTTGTCATAATTCCATGGGATAACATTAGTGTTTTTCATAGGAATCTGAGATGCGCTCTTTATGACAACAGCCTCACATAGCTTGTTCTGATCATCTTCACGGGGTGCCCTTTTGATAACCAACTTTGGTTTGGACACACAATCTGCCTCCCCTTCATTGTTGCTGGTCCTTTAGATTACCAACTTTGGTTTTTCAGTCACATCTTCCTTTCTCTCAACAAATATTTTCAATGTCAACACTGGCTTGTTTGGCTGGATAGGATGCCTCACTTTCCCGGCACAACCGAAGGAATTGGTTGCATCCTTTCCGCCCCAATTATTATAGCATCGACTGACACTATTGGTCTTGAAGATTCATCTTCAAATCCGCCTTCACATATACCCACCATGTGTACATCGTGGACTGGCAAAGGATTGCGACTAATGTCCGGCGTTTCTGCATCTTCGATCATTATTTGGTTATTGTCAATCAGATCTTGCACTGCCCTCTTGAGATAATAGAAATCTTCTGTATCATGCCCTGGCGCACCCGAATAGTATTCACAATGTCGAGAGTGGTCCACTTTCCCTATAGGATGCATGTTTCCTTGAATTGGCTTTATCATATCCAAGGCTCTCAATTTTTCGAAGATACTGGTGTAAGATTCTCCAATTGGTGTGAATTCTCTCTTTTTCTCTTCTCGGGCCTCCTTGAATTCAGCTCTTGGACGAAATCTTGCGGGACCTCTTGGTCGGTAGGTAGGGTTTGGCAGAGCTTGATAGTGATTAGGTGGAGCTTGGTGCGTGTGATATGCAGGCTGTGGGGCTGGCGCACGCCATTGCGGATAGGATGTTGGAGCATATGGCTGTGCATCATGTACATAGTATTGGGGTGGCGGTATAGAGTATTGAACATTTTCTGGTAGGTAGTAGTGTTGTGATGGGAGTGTTTGTGGAGCTTGGTGTGAATTAGGCTGGCCGTATCGCTCATCGTTCCACTTTCACGAACTCGACACCACCATGGCCACATCTTCTTTCTTCTTCTTACCAAACCCTGCTGCCCCAATCTGCACAGCCTGTGTAGTCGCCTTTAGTGCAATCTGACTCACAATCTTGCCAGCTTTGATTCCCCTCTCAATCATTTCTCCCATCTTGACGACTTCACTAAATGGTTTTCCAAAGGCGGTGATCAATGCACCATAGAACGCCTCATCTTGCGCCTCAATGAACAAACGGACCATGTCATCATCCAGTATTGCGGGGCTCACTCGAGCGGCCTGCTTGCGCCATCTGAGGGCATACTCCCTAAAGCTTTCACTTGGCTTCTTTTTTATCGCATCCAAAGAGGATCGATCTGGCAAAACTTCAATAAGGTACTTGTACTGATCGTAGAATCCCTGCACCATATCCCCAAATGCCAACCATTTAGTTAAATCCTTCCTCATGAACCATTTGATAGCTGTGCCCCCCAAGCTTTCAGAAAAGTATGCTATCAACAACTTGTCTTTCTTGGCCCCTCTCATTTTGTTGCAGTAGGTCTTCATATGAACCCTTGGATCTCCTTGCCCGGTGTATAGATCGAACTTGGGCACTATGAACCCATCTGGAAATTGCAATTCAGGGTAGGGGCAAAGATCCTTGAAATAAATGTTAGTATGATCTCCATATCCCTGAATGATCCTTACTACTTGTTCCAGGCCTTTCACTTTTTGCAGAACCTCGCTCTCATCTAGCTTTCCCGATCGATCAACCTAAACTTGAGACTCGCGATGGAACCCATGATCATATGAGTCACTGTGTCGGAAATTGGGTTCATGGTGCTGATCATAATGTTGATCTCCAGCCTGAAGATGTGGTTCACTGTTCGACCTGGCCATGGCAGGCCTAGAAGGGCCATCAAACAAAACAGGTTAGGAAACACAATATTTATAATCTAAGCGTGCCTACAAGTGTATTGATTCCCAAGTGTATTGATTGAGTTCTCTTTTTTTTCTTTTTCTTTCAAAGAGAGGCCAGCGGGTGAAATAAATTGACACATCAAAAATACGCAAAAGATTTCCATTACTATGGAGAGTACAAGACATACGGTGCTCTAAGGCACAACCTAAGCAACGTACAAATGACTGAAACTAGAAATAATTACCACTACTAAGTTCAAAAGCAATATAAAGTACAATATATCGAGATGCTAAATGAGTGACAAAACAAAACAATAAGCTGCATCATCTCAGACTGATGTATCTGCTAAGGAAACCCTGGCTCAACGTTAGCTGGCTCCTCTAAGTCAGACTCAGGTGGCTCCTCGGGATCTTCTTCTGCTGGTGACAAAGGCTGGCTCAAAATATCACGCAATACGTGCACCCGCTGAGATATATTGCTGACATAATCCGGAGCCTCATTGAGGATAGTCCTATTGGACGAGATTCTATGATCTTGGCACATCCTAGCCACATAGTCCGCCAGTTCCCACACATGTTCCTGACCTCGATCAATGACTCTCTTTGACACGGCTATCTGCTGAAGTTGGGTCGTGGCTTATCTCAATGCATTATTTTTTCAAAATCACTGCCTCATCAAGTTGTTTATCCAGCCGATCAATGTTCTTAAGGCACTTATCTGCAAATCTGTCGCTCTCAGCCCGGGCGGCTAGAGCAGTGTCCTTCTCTGTCAAAGCTTTACGATGCAAGTCATGAAGTCGCCTGATAGTATCTGAGTATTGATGTGTCAAGTCCTCGCTCTCAGACTGAACGACTCTAGCAGCGTCCCTCTCCGCAACTAAGCCATGTATAGTATCATGGTACCCCTCCTCAATCTCACGCGTGGCCATCCGAACCTGCATATCCAATCGAGCCTCCATGTCAACCGCGCCAGTACTCGACCTGGCAGACATCTCTCTAGGTATGGGCTGGTGGCAATACCATGACTCGTACTCCTGAGTGACCTCTCATATGAGTCCATTCTGAACCTGAGTCTCTTTTGTGAGATGACGCCTAGTGTCCCACAAGTTCAAGATCTTACCCTTGTGGGTAAACAGTCCCGATGGATAAACTAAAACATAAGCACTCATATCCTCAATTATCAGGACCACCTATCATCGGCCCAACAGTCTGAGCACCCGCAGAGGGGCATAAGGCTGGGTTGCTTCCAAACCCATCAGAACTAAAACGGGACACTTGATGCATCTGTGCACAACCTTCTCCATAGAAAGCCAATTATACTGCCACAATATCTTATTTGATGTAAGGGAGTACAAGCACGACCTCCAAGCACACTAACTATCTGGAAACTTACATTTCTGGATATTTTTGAAATGATAACCAAGATAGCCAAAGTCAAAGCAATTAGCAATAGGGCGAGATGGGCGGGGGCGTATGTGCTCCAAAAACTACACCTGCAACAGGAGGTTACACCCCTCGAAGAACTCACTTTTACCTTTGCAGCATTGAGTCAAAGAATGAAAGATACTCCCTAAAATTGTCGGAACGATCGTAGGATTTGGTGCTTTTTCATACAGGGCCACCATAATCTAACTGACTTTAATGGATATCCTTTTATAAGACAACGGAAAAACCAACAAACCTAGAAGAGCAAACACAAAAACCTTTGAACAAAGTTGCACCCATTCATTATATATCAGCTTGTCATGAAACTCGAAGCCATTCCATTTGAAACCATTATCATACCCGAATCGAGCATAGAGGTAGTTAAATGAAATCCACCCGTGAGTAACACTAACAATAGAGGCATCTACTCGCATCCGGATGTTTTGAAAGAAATCATGTGCATTGACATTTTTCGGGGCAATCATTCTCTTTTCATTTAAATCTAACTTAATGAGCTTGGCTATTTCATCGAGTGTAGGTGTCATCTCAAATCCCTTGAAACAGAAGGTATTACTGTTGGGGTTCCAGAATCCAACAAGTGCACTGACCAGATCTCAATGCGGGACAATATCTTTAGTCACAAGGTCAGTCAGAAAACCAATCTTCTTCTGGACTAAACCTTGTTGCATCTCGTTCATACTCTTCCACCAAGACCTCAACAATTCGGGTTGGCCGTCAGTCATCATGATAGATGATGGGTGGCATCAGAAGGGTACTTTCTCTTGCTAGACCTAGAAGACGATGCCACCATGGTACCTAAAAAAACACGTTTCATTTAATTTTGAAAAAATGAAAGACCCTCAAAATATTGACAGACAAAACAAACCGTTGCTTAAAACCTCCTAAAATCTATCATGTGTTCACCATTTGAGACTCATATTTTCAACAAAGATTTTACCATTACAATGGCATAAAATTTGCTCAAAAAGACCTTCGGCCAATCGAGGCACTCGCTAACTGTTGGAAAAAATTGTCATTCTAGAGAAGTGAGAAATTGACTCAATATACTGCCGCCAGAACAAAACAGACGCTTAGACTTTCCACAAAATTGGGTATATTATGGTTGTCACAATGGGACTTAGCGATTTTAAAAAAAAATTACCATTTTAACGGCGTGAAATTGAACCAAAAAAATCCTTTGGCCAACCAGGGCCCTTGGAAACTTGAAATATTTTGTATTATAACGGTATCAAGACTAACTCCATAAAATTTGACAACTTTGGTATGCAATTATTTTTTTCTTTTTTTGAAAAAATTCGCCATTATGACGACGTAAAAATTGACTCAAAATTTTCCGATACATAAATCTTTGCAAAAATTTATGTTTCCACGGCATGACCTAAAACAAAAAATGTATTAGAACAGGACATCTGTTGACACCCAATTTTATCCCAAAAAATTTAATTAATGTCGAATTATTATAATAAGGTCAATTTTAGAAAATCAAAAGCGAATTGAGTAATTTTAAAGAAAAGGGGGCCAAAATTGCAATGCGTAACCTAAGATTCACCCTACACGCGCAAAAACCATATATCATTACACACGCACACATTTACATCCGCAATATCAGATACCCGTTTAGAAGTTCCCCTGACCCGTTTTTCAAAATCCCTTGAACCTGATTACCCATAATTTCAAACGGGAATCCGCCAAAATCATCTGGTCCCCCCATCTCCAGCTGGAATTTGTACTAGTTCTTATCTGTTAAGACCCGTTGGGGGTCATTTTAGTATTTTTCCCCAACTTTTGAGCCCTAAAGAACCCTAATCATGGAGATATAAAAGGGGAGTTTGATTGTGAGCAGCAGGTTATTTTTAGCAGTGAATGGAGAGGGATAGTGAAAAGAACAGTATATGCAATACATATAAAAAATTTATTTTCTCGGTTACGAAGTTCATAAAATAACATTACTGTTTCTGTGGGATTTTGGTTTTTGTTTATCGCTTCTCCGTCATTCGAGTCATCGACCTTGTTCGAGTCGTCGCTCTTGTTCGAATCGCATTCTCTGGATCCCTCGCCTTGGTTCACTGCTCGCAAAAAGGTAAATCCTTTTTCTTTTGTATTCACTTTAATTCCTATATGATCAGTTTTTTTATCTTTATGTGTGAGTAATGCTTGCATTTTCTTGCAAGATTTCATTTTGTTGTTTGATTGCATTAAGATTTAGAAACAGAATAATAACGTGATAATACGAAACTTGTTGAGACTTTCAACTAAAGCCATAATCTTTGAGCTCATTCTTCTGTTGCTATCGTTTTCTCGTGTGTTGATTATCTCGTGCCTAATATCGCATGATTAAAAGATTCTTTCTTATCAAGATAAATTTAAAAGATTTATTTCTTTCTCTTTAAGCTGGTATGGTGCTCTGTTTTCCCTTAAAGTTTTAGTCTTAAAAGGTTGTCTCTTTACATCTGTTTAAATAGTGGTATTATCAAATTTTAAAGTGAAAGAAACATGTTTAAGTTTCCAGTTTGGATCCCAGTATCTGTTCTCTGCTTCTCTGTTAAAACTTAATAAAGCTAGTGCATGTTCTTATTTTCTTATATCTTTTTTTTTCTCTTCAAATCCCTCTATTATGTCTTAGCACCCTGAAGTTGGATTTGTCTGGATCATTGCTCTTCTATTTCTTGGTTAAGTGAGTTAAGAAGCGAATAAAAGAAGTTCAGTTTGTGAGAGAGGGTTTCTGGTCTTGTCTTGTTTCTGTAGGAATTAGAGGAGAGGGGCTGGGCAGGTTCCTTCTTGTTCTTTGAATTAGTGCAGCATTCTGTGTGTCTTAGCCATGTTTCTGGTTGCTGGAGAGATGTGAGTGTTTGGAGGGGATGTATATGGAGCCTGAATGCTTGTTCCTATGTGAGTTGAGGGATCAGGTAGCTGCATGTTGTTCTTAGTTTGTTTAGAGGTACTAGTGGTCTACGAGGTTGAAAGGGTTGGAATAAGGGTTGTTCTTGGTGGTTAGTTAGTAAAGAGGGAGTCAGGGTAGAGTTTGTATAGTTGTTGTGAATAGAGGATAGTTCTATGGGCTGTTTGTTTGTTGTTGTTGTATGCAGAAGTGTAGAAGTTCGTGGGGTTTGTTTTTGGTATGTTTGAAGAGAGGGTGTTATACCAACCTTGTGACGTCCTGATTTGTGTGCCAAAAATACGTCACCGCACCTAATCTTACAACCTATGCGTTGCCTAGACTAGGTTATCCTCCTAACGTTTGCCTAGCAAAACAAGTGTCAAAGGGAACTCAAGATGCAAAGAGAAACGAAAATGGGGAAGAAGGTACTCTTCTATTATGTGCATACAAAGTATACAAGTGCTGAAACTATTTACAAAGGGGTAGCTGCCTATTTAAACTACTAAGGGCCAGCATGCATGCTGAAAAAGCAGCCTGACAGTGCATTAAATGTAGCCTGCTGCCCACTATTACAAATTGCATGCCTTCTACTTTAATTCAAACTAAAGCTGGTTTGTCCCCCATGTGTATACAACTATCAAAGCAAGTAAAAATCAGCATGTAAGCTAAAGTGTGCCATGTAATCTAAGTTTGCTGTCATGTGGCTTGTCCATATGGCCAAAATCTGCCCCAAAAAGTGTCCCATGAGCTGCCTGACTTAGCGGAACGGCGCACGCTAGCCCGCCCAATGTTGCGACGACCGCAGCGCAACTAGCCTCCAAGTATGACTTGAGCTTGTCCCGAAATTGCCATAAGTCCTCAGCTCTCTCCCACGTAGCCTCTTCCAGTGACTGCCCCTTCCAATGAATGAGGAACATTGTCGTAGGCTTGATGCCTCGCTGCTGCACGGCTTGATGATCAATAATAGCCTCTATCTCTTTGTCATGAGACTGAGTGATAGTAATCGGTGCCCGATCAGTTTGCCCCCGCTCAGGATCCTCTTTGTCTTCATGATATGGCTTGAGATTACAAGCATGGAAAACCGGATGAATCCTCAAGTGTGGAGGCATGGCCACACGATAAGAAAGTTTGCCAACCTTGGCAACAATCTCGAACGGCCCCTCATATTTTCTGATCAGATTTTGGTGCACCCCAAAAATTTTTCAAGCCATCACCATATCGGATGGCTTGACCATCACCATATCGCCCACTTGATAATGAGTAGGCCTCCACTTTCGGTCCGCAAACTTTTTCATATGCTTGACTGCCTTATCAAGATAGGAACGAGCCACATGTAATTGCTTTTCCCATGTCTTGGCTGATTGATAGGCACCAAGACTCTTGCCCTCAAAACTAGCGGGCAAGAAATGTGGAGTAAGCGGCTGCTGCCCCGTCGCCAGATGAAACGGAGTCTTCCCCGTCGACTCACTCCACTGCAAGTTATAAGAAAACTGAGCAATGTCAAGCAGCTTCGCCCAATCAGATTGATGGGCACTCACATAGTGCCGCAAATAAAGTTCAAGCAAAGCATTTATACGTTCCATCTGCCTATCAGTTTGCGGATGAAAGCTAGTGGAGAAATGTAATTCAGTCCCAAGAAAAGCAAATAATTCTCTCCAAAAAGCCCCGCTGAAACGAGGGTCGCGATCACTGATAATATGCTTGGGCAGGCCCCAATACTTGACAACATGCCTGAAAAATAAACCGGCTGCCTCACGAGCATTGCAGCCCAGTGAAGCCGCAGCAAAAACAACATACTTAGAGAAACAGTCTACAACGACCATAATTGTCCCATAGCCATCAGATTTGGGCAAGGCAGTGATGAAATCCATAGTCACCGACTCCAAAGGTCGCTTCGCAATAGGCAAAGGCTACAAAAGACCACCAGGAATCTTGTGCTCGACTTTGTCTTTTTGACAAACCAAGCAAGTCTGCACATATGACTCTATATTGTCCCGCATCGAGGGCCAATAATAAACAACTTCAATAAGGGCACGAGTACGTCGCATACCCGGATGTCCAGCCCATAGAGTATCATGTGCCTTTTTCATCAAACGCCTGCAAAGATCACCAAATTTAGGCACATAATTGCGCCTACCTGCAGTCAATAACAAACAGTTATTAAGCCAAAAACGGCGAGTTTTCCCTTGCTTGGCCAGCTCCACAATCTGCCTAGCCAAAGGATCATGCTGAATTCCATCTCGAATAGCATCAATAAGGTCGCTTGTAGCATGAGTAATAGCAGCCAACTTTGCTTTCCGGCTTAGGGCATCAGCCACAACATTGGCTTTGCCCGGCTTATACTCCAAGACATAATCGAACTCCGCTAAGAAGTCCTGCCAACGAGCCTGCTTTGGACTGATTTTCCGCTGCGATTGAAAGTAACTAGTCCCAACGTTGTCCGTCTTCACAATAAATCTGCTCCCAAGCAAGTAATGACGCCAAGTGCGCAAGCAATGCACGATGGCGGTCATCTCTTTTTCCTGCACGGTATAACGTCGCTCTGTCTCGTTCAGCTTGCGACTCTCACAAGAATTGGGGTGAGCTTCCTGCATAAGGACCCCTCTAATGGAAAAGTCTGATGCATCGCTATGCACCTCAAACACCTTGGAAAAATTAGGGATAGCTAAGACCGGCTCTCGTATAATAGTTGCCTTCAAATCATCAAAGGCCTTTTGAGTATGAGGATCCTAACTCCAAGGTTTGTTCTTCTTCAATTAAATCTGTCAAGCGCGCGGCATTGGCTGAATATCTATGAATGAACTTGCGGTAATAGTTACAACGACCCAAAAACGACTGCAATTCAGTCACCTTCGTTGACGGCTCCCACTCCTCAATAGCACGGACTTTGGTAATGTCCATGCGAATCTGCCCATGACCAATAACATGGCCCAAGAAGTGAACTTCCAGCTGTGCAAAACTACATTTGTCTTGCTTGACAAACAACTCATGATCTCGCAAGGTCTGAAATACCCTTCGCAAGTGCTCAACATGAGCCTTTAATGAGCTGCTATAAACAACAATGTCATCAAGATATACAACCACAAAATCATTAAGATATGGCTGAAATATTTGATTCATAAGTGTGCAAAACATAGCAGGTGCGTTAGTCAAGCCGAACAGCATGACCAACCACTCAAAAGCCCCGTAACGAGTAACACAAGCCGTCTTCGACTCATCGCCTTCAGCAATGCGGACTTGATAATAGCCTTGGCGCAAGTCCAACTTAGTAAAGAAATTGGCTTGGCCCAATCTATCAAACAAATCTGAAATCAAAGGAATAGGATACTTGTTCTTAACCGTGACTTTGTTAAGAGCACGGTAGTCAATACACAAGCGCAGTGTCCCGTCCTTTTTCTTTTGAAACAAAACAGGCGCACC
Source organism: Petunia secreta (assembly GCA_029990175.1). Lineage (NCBI taxonomy): Eukaryota > Viridiplantae > Streptophyta > Magnoliopsida > Solanales > Solanaceae > Petunia > Petunia secreta. Next base: position 12,730 of record JARKIP010000050.1, read on the forward strand.
AAATGGCGCCTTCGAAGGCCTGATATGGCCTGCATCCAGCAGCTCCCTAAGTTGCCTCTACAGATCCTCTAGCTCGGGTGGGGCCATGCGATAAGGGGCAAAAGCTGGGGGCTTTGTGCCCTGCTCCAACTCAATGACATGATCTACTGCTCGCCTAGGTGGTAAGTGCCTTGGCAGCTCCTCCGGCATCACATCTCGGTTCTCATCAAGAACCTGCAAAACAAGAGATGGTAAGAGACTCAAGTCTTGGGCTGCGTCTGATTCACCTAAATTCGACAAAGCAGAAACATAAGTCAGCTCCCCCTTCTTGAAGCCTTTAATAATTTGCATGGCGGATAATTGTGCACCAGCTTGGGGCATGGGAAAAGTAGGAACCATGCATTTGCCCATATCATCGAAGAAAACCAGCTACCTATGATGTGGGACTAAGTGCACATGAACCTTAGCCCAAAATTCTTGTCCCAATATAGCGTTGTGCATGTCCATAGGAGCAACGGTGAAGTTTGTTCGACCCTTCTAGCTTCCAACTCGAATTTCAACTGCATGGGCAACACCACAAACCTGGAGGCTGCAGGTTCTGAGGGTTCAGGTGTATGATTCTGTGTAAGTATGTGTGGGATTTATGTGTTCCATGGAGTTTGTATTGGTCTTTGGGATAGTACAGGTGTTTGAAAAAGGGCCTAGTTGGTTGTTGTAGTTGAAGATTGGTCTGTGATGGTGTTGCAGTTCAGGAGTCATGATTGGGAGCAGGAGTTTGTTTCAGGTTGCCATAGAAAATGGTTTGAAGTTATGAAACTTACTTGTTTTACAGCCGAGTCTTGCTAAATGTATGTCTAAGTTTGAGTTTATATTAAATAATGTTCATTTAGCTCATTCTCAACAATTCTGCTTGGTTCATTTGCATAAAACATTTTTGGAGTAATTGTGCTTACAAGTTTGGTTGCTCGTTTGAATTTTGGGAGTATAATCTGTTTCATGTGTGTTGAAATGACTAAATTAGCTTCTGCCAAGTCTATCATTGTCTTTGTTATCATTGTTAGTATTTATACTTGAATCTATAGACTGTTCTCTTTCGAAAGAACATGTATTTCAAGTTAGATCATGGAACTACAAAATCTTGCTTTAGGATTTAGAAAATGCACCAAGTTTTAAAAGTTTCCTTTTGTTATAAATGTATTGTGTCATCTCTGTTTGAATTTGAACATTACTTGGATAATCATGAGTTGTTCCCTATATCTGCTTGCTAAGAACTTTAGTCTGTAGTCATATGATAATTGTTAAGAGGTCATTAAATGATTAATCTCAACGAGCATTGTCGTTTTAAATCTAGGCTATATACTATGCTTGCCTGATGTGAGTTTGTTTCTCTCTTAGTTTAGTTATCTCTAGCTGTTAGTGAACTTTGATTTCCATGCATATATTTCTTTAAGAGATCTTTTTGGAATATGACCCTCTTTTGATAAGTGACAAATTTTTTTTGTAGAGCTTTGGTATAGCTTGGATATTTGGGATTGTCAGGTTATGTTTAATTGAGTTGTGAAGGTTCTGCACAAGTTTGTTATAATTAACTTATGTTTTTCCAAAAGTGACATTATATGAAGCTTCCTTCATTGGCATAATAAACTTTGTTGATGGCTAGGTCAGTTTTGATACTTTCATGTGGCTATATGCCAAATTCATAAGCCTGACTCGATTCTTTCATGGAATTAATTAGGATTTTTTTTTACATAAAAGTACAAGTTTTAGAGCTTAATTACCAAACATAGCAACATTTTAGTAAAATTACCATATATAGAGGAAAATACAAGATAATTACAAACATAGCAAAAACAAAGCAATATTTTTCCATAACATACCAAACCCCTACATTCTTCCTTATATTTCCGCCACTATCACTTTTACTCCTCTTATTTCTCCTATTTCACTTTTCCTCCCACTATTTCCCCCAAATTTCACTTTTACTCCTCTCATTTTTCTCAATTTCACTTTTACTCCTCTCATTTTTCCCAATTTCAGTTTTCCTCATCCATCCTCAATGTATCTCGTTGAATCTCACTATTTCTACACCGTATCAACTATTTCTGCACCGTATCTAACTGTTTCTGCACCGTATCTAACTGTTTCTGCACCGTTTCAACTGTTTCTGCAGCACCGTATCCAACTGTTTCTGCACCGTTTCAACTGTTTCTGCAGCACTGTATCCAACTGTTTCTGCACCGTTTCAACTGTTTCTGCAGCACCGTATTTCAACTGGTTCTGCAGCACCGTATCTAACTATTTCTGCACCGTTTCAACTGTTTCTAACTGTTTCTGCACCATTTCAACTGTTTCTGCAGCACCGTATCTAACTGTTTCTGTACCGTTTCAATTGTTTCTAACTGTTTCTGCAGCACCGTATCTAACTGTTTCTGCGCCGTTTCAATTGTTTCTAACTGTTTCTGCAGTACCGTATCGAACTGATTCTGCACCGTATCAAACTGTTTCTGCAGCACTGTATCTAACTGTTTCTGCACTGTATCAAAACTGTTTCAGCATCATTCAAGCTGTTTCAGACCGTCTATATTTGAAGAATTGCCATAAAAATAGGATAAAATCACTATTAACAAATTATATTAGAGGTAAAAAATTATGCAGATGAGCTTTCTCATTTGCTTTTTTCGAAATTAAATAGCAACGATAAGATATTCTAGAAAGTGATGGCGGTTCCGCAACAAATAAAATTAGATATGTAAACAAAGTCCAAACAATATTAGAATTATTAAGATAATCACATCATAAGCAAAATTTATTTTATGCTGGAATATTCAATAGCTGAAACTCTGTATGTTTGCAACTTGTTATGAGTGCGTCAATTATACAATTTTAGCAACTTCTTTTAAGTTGCAAAGATGAAATGTCACAATATAAATGATTTCCAAGTCATGCAGTCTCCTAAATGTGTACATACATTTTTAGTTGTAGCTACTGTTGCTAAAAACATGTTCTTTATATCCACTCTATTGCTAGAAGCAATCATAGCCCTTATTTGAAGTTGGTTAGGACTGATGTGCCCTTGGAAGACATAGAGAAGGAGAATTTGCTTGATTCTTTGGATGCTTGTTTGGATTTTATTTAAGAAAGTAGAAAAAAGGGTCTGTATTGGTGCATTGCTTTGCTGGTGTATCAAGAAGTGCCTCTATCGTTTTAGCTTACCTTATGAAAACTGAACGACTATCTCGAGAAGACGCAATTGAATCTTTACGTCAAAGCCGTGAATTTTTGTGCCCAAATGATGGTTTCAAAGATCAATTGAAAATTTTTGAAGAGATGGGTTTCAAAGTTGATCATACTAGCCCCATTTACAAATGCTTCCACCTAAAAGTTCTAGGTAATTGTTACAATCGTGGAGAAAAAATAGACACCTCTAAATTTGGAGCTGATCCAGGCTTGGTAACAGAGAACCAAATAGAAACGGGGGAGGGGGAGTGATAGCGCTGGGGTGGTGGGGTTAATGGCGGTGGGGTGGTGGTGATGGTGTTAGGGTGGGGGTTATGGCGTTGGGGTGGAGGGGGTGGGTGTGGGGTGATGGGAGAAAGAGAGAGTAAGTGAGAGAATTTTTAATTTGGGGAAAATGGGAAGTAAAAGTGAAATGTGTTAGATTATTGTTAAATGTGTTAGAAAAATAATGTTATGCGTTGTAATTAAAGAAATATTGCTATTTTTTTTGTAATTAAGGATGAAAATTTGTATATTTATGTAAAAAAAAATCCAATTAATTATGATATTAGTGTTTTGAGTTTGTTAGGCTTTATTGTTAGTCTTAAGTCACTCTTTTAATTTGTTCTTTAACATTTACTAATTCTTATCTTCTATTTCTTTGCATAACACACAACCTTGGGACGAGTTTGGCTAACTCACAAATGGGGATAGTCCACTGTATTGGAGTCACTTAGGGTCGAGTCCGGGATCAAGTATTCAAGAATGAAGATTCTATAGAAATTTTAGAAAAATAATGCTTTATTGAGCCGTATGATGTTTTAGGCTCATGGGCATAATATATAAAAATAAAATAATTCAAGGCTCCCATGAGTTTGTCAATTTCCGGGTTCTTCTTCTAAACCTCCTTTTTTCAAATTCTTTAGAATTTGCATGTCGTTAGGAATTTGCCATTTTATTAGTTGTAGAATAATTAAATTGTTTATATGTTGATGAATATTTATTTTGAGTTATTTATTGTGAATAAAATCATCTTTTTTAGAATTGGCACTTTATTTATGAATTGTGAATCTTTTAGTTAAATAGCGCGTGCAATCCGAAAATGATTAAGCAAATAACTGGATTTTAAATCCAATAAATTGCAATTTCTTTCCAATTAATTAGATTTCCTATTTTGGCGATTTTTTTTCCAATTCTAAGTTTATTTAAATTCATATTTCTTTAAAGCATAATTCACTATAACTTTATATTTTAGCATTAATTTTAAACCCTTTTAGTGACATATTGAAAGTTAATATTTTGAGCTATTTTGTGAAAACCGAAGGATTAACCATAATTTTACGGATTTTCGAAAGTGCTTTCAAATGAAAATCTTCTTTCGAAAATAATTGAACCTCTTACTTAGAATCGATGAAAGACCATTTCCTTAAACGGAGGAATTGCACGCACTATTTAATTAATTAGTTCCTAATTCTCCTAAATTAGGTGGCGACTCCAAAGAAAACCATTTGGAATCCCATTTTGTTGAACATTATACCCGAAACACTATCTTTTTCTATAAGAAAGGGTAATTTATTTTGGGGTTCAACAACATCTACAAACTGGAATTCACCCTACTTCCTCTCTTTCCTTCATTTTTCTTTTATTTTCTCTTTTTTTTCCTTTTGAAATCCGCCCTTCCCCGATTCCGTCAGCATGACGACCCTTCTTCCTAAATGCAACACAAAAAAGGCTTCGGACGTATATCGATGCCAAGGAGTCATCCTAGACAAGTGCAGTACTGGTGTGCCGCACCTCACTAAGTCAAATATTGTGTAGATAATTGGGCCTAAAGATTTAACTTTAGGTGACACAACTGACTCGGTGTCTAGACTAGCTTATAACCCGATGGACAAACCGGGCGGAAAGCGCATCAGGACAGTCCGGCAACAGTGTCCAGCCTAACACCCTGTGACGCCTTCCTCCTAAATCATGGGAAATTTTAGTGAGAAGGCCCAGATGCCACAAGCAATGTGGTAAGTGTACGTGTGCAGGTGTTCAGAGACTCAGAGGTGTACGCAGAGAAGACAGTTTATAGACAGTTCAACAAAATCAAAGCGGTAATATTCAACCTTTCATGCGATAACGGCAAACATATAACAACCAGATATTTAATAAATCAAAACATGCGACAATTTTATAAAGCCGGAGATTCTAGTTTTTATTAATTTCCCCAGCGGAGTAGCCAAGCTGTCACGACCCTTTTTTACACAAAAACTAATTAAAAGAATTGTATATTTAAAGGTTATGACGAGTGTTGCAAGATACACAATTATTAAGAGAATTCGGAGTCGCCACTTGACAAGTTAAAGGTGTGCCAAGTCACCAAAATGGTGTACCTGGAACACCCTTGACTCGTCTATTGGCCTGCGTTAGAGATTTGGGTAAGGTCCTCAGTTGACTCTCGGGAAGGTGTTAGGCACCCTCGAGTCCTGTGCCAAGCACAATTGCTTTATTATCGCGTTTTGATTTATTAAACGTGGTTGTTATATTTTTCCGTTGATTTAAAGTCATATTTTATTGTTTAACCAAAAATTGTATTAGGTAACCCGCTGGGTATACCTTAGCGCAAACTTGTATCTATCATTTAATTTCTCTTTGCCGAATAAGCAGATCGCTGATCATACTTATCATGATGCCTAATCGAATGAAGGTCTTATCGTCCCTATTGATTTGCCTAATCGTATTAATTATCAAAATACTTACATTTAGTTTAAAAGTTTAACAATAGGAAAGCCAAAATATGGCTGCTTATCTAAATAGTAGACGTTTTATTAAATAAAGGCTGCTTTGTGGGCTGTTTATGCAAAAAAGGAAGCTTGTACAACTGACGCCATTTAAACTGGTGGGCCGAATTATTTGCGAAAACTGGATTGTTTTAAGGTCTGTTTTGCAAAATTAATCACATTTATTTCTTCATTGTATAAACAGTGGCTGTACAAATAAATTAACATGTGGCCAAATTCTAAAGAACGTTCTAAATTTAGAGGCTATTCGTTCAAGTTGCGTGTGCAGTAAAATTTGCATTTCTAGTCCTCTTTTCAGCGTATTTTTTAAGCTTTAACCAGAATTTAACAAATTTGCACATGTATGCCCAGGTTTCATCGACAGTCTAAGGTTCACTTAAAAAAAATTTAAAACAATAACACTGTGAGTCCATTTCATGTTTGCTTTACAGAATCTGCCCAAATTTTGAAATTTGCATCCTATGGCCATATTTATAGAAACGGTCCAGCTTTAAAACGTGTTATATTTCTTACAAAATAAAGGTCTTCCTTTACTAGTTTCAAACTGTCATTTCATTTTCCTTCCTTTTCATTCAAAATGTTCCAAGAGCAACATTTGTAAACATCGTAAATATGCACACAAGTACTAGTAGCTTTTCTTTTTCTAATTTAGCATAAGAACAAGTTTAAAGAATTTTAACACAATGAGCAAACTTTAAGACTTAAACATATTAGTTTCATTCCATTTTACTCATGCCAAACAACTCAAAATAAATATTACAAAGGTTAAACTTTGTGTTTACCTATATAAAGAGACTTTAGAGTGCTGCAATGAAGACCCACAAAGCTTAAAAAATAAGACACAAACACAGCAAAATCAGCCAACGAACAGCCTCTTTAAACAGCCCTCAAACTCCTACTTCACAACTTAAACTTTAAGATTTATGCTCCGAAAAGCCTATGAAGTAAAAGCTTTTTGGTTCTAAATCTCAACTTCATTCTTCTTCTTCTTTTTCAAGTGATTTTTCCTCTCATTTATTGTATTTCAGATCTGGTTCCTCTTAAAAGAGGAGTAAATGCTCTCATATATAGCTGAAAATTGGAGCAAGAGGGTGGAGTGTAGACTTGTGCAAAAGTACAAGCCCACACCCCTATACTTGAGTGTTTTCTAGTCTTTTTTCAGAAATAGTACACCAGCTATAGGACAATATTTCAGCCATCCTATGTTGTCCCAAAAGCTGAAATATACAAGAAATGTCCTTTAAAAGGACACCAAACACTCATTATACTAACTAAAAGGACTAGGACTCACTAAACAAACTAAAAACTAGACCAAACTAAGCTTAAACTAAACCAATGCAAGCAGATTCTAACTTGTAGCCAAACATGGCTATTTGGACTCATTAAAATCCAACTATTAGTGAAGACTCTATGATTTCATGTACCCCTACTAAACATGTTTAAAAAAAATTTCAGTCCTGGCAAGCTTAACACAAACAAATCATGATTAAAAGATATTATACCATTTCAAACTTACATCCTTTGCCAACCGACCCATCTTTGAACAAAATTAAGAGACATCAGTAAAGTTTTTCATGCTAGCTACTAATTGAACAATGACTTTACAAGTTTAGATAAAACTACTTAACAGTGAATCAGACTTCAAAATAAACTTGTAATTTCCACAATATGACAAATATATAACCTTGAGAAGTGCTTATTTCAGACAACCAAAACACAAGCCTGGTTTAAACTCAGACATCAAATGATCTTACTAACAGATTTTTGTTCAAACAATAAGCCAATTTAAACATTCAGCTTGGTACCACACTAACGGTTCGGGCAATCTCAAGCTTAAACAGTATTTCATGGGCCAACTTTCCCACAAATTCATTCTAAATTATGAACTAATGACAGCTTGTAAACTGAATTTTAACTGAATTACACAAGAATTGAGCGTTCAAACATCGATTCATGCTCGGATTATAAACAAAGATCGAGGGGATAATTTTCACACTGAACGTAACTAGAACACCAAAGCTATGCAAGTTTCTTGCTTAAGGAAATGAAAAATCAGCCTATGAACGACAACACACTAATTCAAGAATCAACCAACATTGTACTGAGGCAAAAAATTCCATTGCTCTTATTCAAACTGATCTCTTCCACATACATAAGGTTTCAACTCATTTCTAATAACAACACTAATACGATTACACTATCACACATGCTAAACTACGACTAAATATTTTAAGCAAAATTGAAAACATAAACAATGAAGAATTCAAGGTTTTTGCTTTCTAACCACTGGCCATGACAAAACTGCCACCTCATCTCATCACCACACCGCTACTATGTCGTCGCCTCACTGCCTCGCCATCATCCTCACACCACTAGCCAATCCACGGCAGCACCTCCATATTGTCCTCACAACCCCCCATTGTCGCTACTGCTTCAACAAACCAACTCATCACGGCTGCGGGAACATTTGTCACAACCATAGCTGCCTCGTCTCCTCCACAACATCATCACGTCATTATTCCAAACAAAACTCCCCATAAATGGGGTAAAAAATGCAGCAGTCATAACAAAATGAGAGAGGGAAAAATAAGAAGAAGGAAAATGAGAAAAATCAGAAAAAGATGAAAGGAAACGGGCAAGAGAAGAGAGGGTTCTGGGAAATGGGGTACAAAAGATGATGGGAAGAGCGAGGGGAAAAAAGGGAACCGAAACTTACCGAAAAAAATGGAGATTGCCGGATTTGAAGCTTTGATCGAAACTTCGATTGTAGTCTACGAAAATTGATTCACTTTTTGAGGAAACCAACAATGGAAATGAAAAGAGGAGGTCGAAACGAGTTGAATGGTGTATTTTAGGATTTTTTCGGCCACCGGAGGTGGTGGTCCGGCGGCAGGATAGCAGTGGTTGTCTGGCGGGGTTGACGGCTCCGGCGGCCTGGGGAAATTTGGCGAGGGTGACCCCAAGTCATTGAGACTTAAGGGTGTTGTGTGTGCAAATGAAATGTTTTAATAATGAGTTATAAGAGATTGAAAGGGGAAGAGTAGGGGTCATTGGATCAAACATGATCTAACGGCTGTGATTGAGGGAGACTAATGGGTGGGCTTCTTAGATTGGGCTTGGACTCAAGCTAATTGGGCTGCACTTTTTCTAATTCAATTGGCCACTACACTTAGTTTTTAAAGCAATTACACAATTAAATTATTTAATTAGCAAACTTAAAAGCACATAATATTATACTAATCACGCTATCAAAAAAAATACATAACTAAACATTAAAATTATTATTATATGTTTTCTACAAATTAATTAACTATTAATGAGAAAAATCCAGAAAAATTAGGCAAACATTCGAGAAGATTAACATGGCTCGTTTGAGCGATTTTTTTTTTAAAAAAATTGTGCGCCAAAATTAGATAATTACATATCTAATAAATAAATATTATCTTATTATTGAACAATAGTTTGAGAAAATTAAATACACATAAGTTGTAAGGTATAAAGAGAAAATTGAATACGCTAAGAGCTCACATTTAGTATATAGTTATAGAAATTCTAATGTGAAATTACCTATTTGAAACAAAAAAATTCACACCGTATATATAACACCAAGATTTCTGTTTCTTTTGGTAAGGGGGCCAACTAGATCTTCTCCTACTTTTTTGGGATTCTTTAGTTATGTAAACATATTTATATAGGGTAAATTGTATCTAGCCTTTGTTTAAGAATTCATATGTCTATTTGAATGTAGGGACTATTTTGGAAATGGCTATATATATGTTATTTTCTCTTAGATTAATGCAAATCCTTTAACCGGCTCAACTTTTAGAAGTAAGTTGTTTTGTATTCTTAAAGGCGCCATATTTTTAGTGGTTGCTGGTTGGGTTGTTCATGAGCCTGATTCATCACTGGGCTTGATGTAGTTTTCAGTCCATTGTACTCACTAATGAGTACAACTGAACTGGTTTTGCCCAAACTAGTAAGCCCATTCTTGCCCACAAAATATAACCAAAAATTCACTAGATGTATTCCTTATCCATAATTATAATTTTTTGTTCCTATTGAAGAATGATTTATAAAATGGGCTTGGGGGCGGCACTTCAAGTTATAAATTGACAAGTGCTACCTTGGGGGCAGCACTTAAAGTTTTAAATTGACAAGTGCTGCCTGCAAGGTAGCACTTCAAGTTATCTGGAGAGAATGTTGAAAGAGATAAAAGGTCAAGTGCTACCTCAAGGGCAACACGTACTTAAAAGGGATAAAAGGATGCGGGCGTCAATTTTCATAGGGGTATTTCCATCTGCGGGTAGCACTTCAACTTATAAAAGGTCAAGTGTTGCCCCCATGGTAGCACTTACTTAAAATTAGTAGAAGTCATTCTTGCAGATCATTTTAAGCCAGGCCAGTTAGGAAAATCATTGCCTAAGGTGTCATAGTTGTGTAATTTTCCCCAAATATAATCGTAAAAATTTCGCGTAAGGGCCTGTTTGGCGCGCGCTAATTGATTTGCAGCCGTCAAAAATAAATTCGCCGAGAAATAGCCACCTCCGGACAATTTCCAGTTTCAAAGCCCCAGTATTTTATTATGAGACTTTATGTAAAGCTTCAGTAAACTAACCCCAGTATAAAATACGGGGGCTGTTCAAAGTCCCATTATTTTGTTATGGGACTTTATATATAAAGCTTCAGTCCCATAACAAAATAATAGGACCTTTGTTATGGGATAAATCCCATTATTTTGTTATGGGATAAAGTCCCATAACAAAATAATGAGACCTTCGAACACGTTAGTTCAGGTCCCATTATTTTGTTATGGGACTGAAGCTTTATATTTAAAGTCCCATAACAAAATAATGGGGCTTTGAACAAAACTTGTTCAAAGCCCCTGTATAAAATACCGAGACTAGGCTTTGGTATTTTTCAACGCTAATGGAGCGTAAATGTGCGCGCGCGAATTTTTGGTTATTCTCAATTAATTTTGATACAGTGGATAAAACTCATTGAGCGCGTCCAAAATGGCTACGCATCAAAATTTCCCAATATAATCCGGAACTTTGATAGTAAAAATTTCGCTTAGAGATCAATTTTGTCACTGGTCTTTGCTTTGAGGCCACTTTTTTTTTATTAATTTTGCATGATAGGCCACTTTTTGGAACTTCAATCGTTGTGGGTTGAACTTCAAATCACAAGGGCTGAATTGCAAAAATATGACACGGGAAGTAATGGTTTGCCAAAATACCCCCAATAACAGTGGTTTAGAAAAACTGCCATCCATTAGTTTAATGAAATTTATTCCGGACGAAAATACCCCTCACAACTAATAAAAAGACCTACACTATCCTCCCCTTCCTTTTCTCCATTCAAACAATCTTTAAACCCTAAAAACCTACAGTTGTTACAGATTCCTCCATTGAAACGAAGATTCAAGATTAGATTTCTTCAAGTTCCTACTCTCTTACATTCATTTGGATAACCTTGTAGAAAATCTATAAAAATGGATATCTTACACAGAATTCTTGGCAATGGGCACCTTACACAGGCAATTGCGAAAACTTTAATGACTTGTCTCTGCAAGTCTTGGCTATTGCCAAGAGTTCAAGCTCTGATGTAATTGGCACCTTGCACAGACTTCTTGGCAATTGCCCAGACTTCAATCCCTGTTGCAGTGGGTAATTTGCAGAGAAAGTCTCTTCAAGTCTTGGCTATTGCCAAGAGTTCAAGCTATGGTGCAATGGGCACCTTGCATAGACTTCTTGGAAATTGCAAAGACTTCAAGCCTTGTTGCATTGGGTAATTTGCGAGAAAGTCTTCACAAGTCTTGATTATTGCCAAGAGTTCAAGCTCGCAATGGGCGCCTTAACTAGGAAATCAAAGTGACATCTAACATAAGAAAAATAAAAACAAGAGTGAATGAAAGTTACAAACATCGTCATTAAGGGTCAACTTATCACCGGACAAATCAAGAAACCAACTTCTTTTATCAATGGTAACACCACTTACCAAATTCTCTGCAACTTTTGGCAATAGCCAACACTTTAAGGTCAGGTGGAAGGAGGCAACTTGTAGGGGAACTCTCTGAAAGTATTGGCACTTGCCAATACTTTACGAGCTGGTGCAATAGGCAACCTGCAGATAAAGTCTCTGCACTAATGGCAATACCCAAGACTTTAAGCTCTGTGCAATAAGCAACAACAATATCTAATTGCTATTGTCAATAAGAACCTTCAAATTATCTTAATCAAGCATAAGAAGTAAAAAAAAAAAAAAAAAACATTTACAGGAATGTCAAATTTTATTCAATGATCATCAATAAAAATGGAAAAAACTTACAGATAAATGTATAGATAATAATTACCAAAACAAAAAAAAAAAAACAGATTAGTTTTACAGATTGCCTAAATCTCTCTAGGACATAATGAAGAAAAAAGGAAATGAAGGAGGAAGGAGAGAAGGAAAAGAAGGAGGAAAGAGAGAAGGAGACTATTCCATGTGAATTGGGTTTAGGCAGGGGCAAAATAGTCCTTTCGCATAGTGAGGGATGATGTGGAGGGCATTTACTTAAAATATTTGAAAGTGGGGGCAAATTGGTAAGACTAGTGCTTATGGAGGGCACTGCGTGAAATTTTTTGCACCACAAGGGCTGAAGCCCTTGTAGGTTGAAATTGAATTTTATACCTTAGGCATGAAGTTCAGCCCACAGAGATTGAACTTCAGCTCACAAGGTTTGAACTTCAGCCCACAAGAATTGAAGTTCCAAAAAGTGGCCTCTCATGTAAAATCACTAAAAAAAAGTGACCTCAAACCCAAGACCACTGGCAAAAGTGGCTATTCGTGCACTTTGCCCGCTTTGATATGGTTGGACATGGGCCGACATATGTTGCTAATTTTGATCACTAGCCATTTTTGGACGCGCTCATTGGGGATTATCCACCGTTTTCAAATTCATTAAAGAATAGCCAAAAATTCGTGCCTCTTAAAGACCACTCCTAGCGCGTCAGTCATTTCGCTCCCAAAGAGCTCCCTAAAAACGTTGCCAATATCGACAGCAGCTCCTGTTCAAGCTCTTGTTTCGGTTCTCGCAAAAGAAATTGTTGCAGTCTCAACTGGATAAATGAAGAGCTTCGCATCTATTTCCTATTGTAATGACAAAAGTTTTTCTACTGATCCAGTGTCAGATAATTGGGAATTTGCTTTCAGCTCTTAATCTTCTTCGGGAGGGTCTAGGTGATTGCAGTATATTTTGGCCTGTTAAGCTCCATTAGCGTTGGAAAAACACCCTAGACTAGTCCCATAACAAAATACTGGAGCTTTGAACAAAATTTGTTCAAAGCCCAAGTATTTTGTTATGAGACTTTATATATAAAGCTTCAGTCCCATAACAAAATGCTGAGACTTTGAACAAGTTTTGTTCACAGCCCCAGCATTTTGTTATGGGTTATGGGACTTTATATATAAAGCTTCAGTCCCATAACAAAATGCTGGGGCTTTGAACAAGTTTTGTTCACAGCCCCAGCATTTTGTTATGGGACTGAAGCTTTATACAAAGTCCCATAATAAAATGCTGGGGCCTTGAACAAAACTTGTTCAAAGCCCCAGTATTTTATACTGGGGTTAGTTTACTGAAGCTTCCCAGTATAAATACTGGGGCTTTGAACAAGTTTTGTTCAAGGCCCCAGTATTTATACTTGGATTTGTCTGGAGATGGCTATTTCTCAACAAAATTATTTTTACGGCGACAAATTAATTAACGCTCGCCAAATAGGCTCCTGCACGAAATTTTTACTCATTTCGCATTAGTGGAGAAGTATCATCGGTAGTTAAAAAAAAAAAGAAAAAAGCGAGAGAAGTATGAATGGACAATGGTCCTTACAATATGAGTTAAGTTCTCTTTGCTACCAGGTATATACTTATCTATCCTATTAACTTATTATGATTAAGTTATTTGATGAAGTGAAAAATATGTAAATTAGTTAATTATGGTTAAGTAATAGAAATCTATATACATATATATATATATATATGTCATGCATCTATATGTTTGATATAAATACATTATACGGATAAATTTGTACCTTACTAATAGTGTACATACTAAATAGATATGTATAGAAAAGATCAGTTAAAAGTTAGTTATTGATATGAAAGTGTATATACAAAATAATATCATGAATTTATTATAAAAGTAGAAAGTACGTTAAGTACTTTATTAAACACAGTCCCTGAATAAAATTTTAAAATATAAGATACACTTGAAGAACTCATAAAATCAGAAAAGTTGAGGATAACAAATGATTATAGACAAAGAATTAGAAAGCAAAAAGACGGCTAGTGATTTTGATCGCGTATTGGCCTTTGGTCAATTTATTATTAGTAATAAGGGAATTGGCTCTTAACAAACTAATATAGAATTTCAGTTTTGTACCAACTTTCCAAAGGAAAAATATAATGTTCTCGGGTAGTGAACTACGTTATAAAACTAATTAAATCATCTTTAATCTTTATTTGTTTCCTGGAGTTTTTTTCGATAAGAAACAATAGTGACCACGCCAGTGCTTATCAGCTAAAAAAAGTGGTAAACTGCGAAGTTCTCGAGTTTTCTGGTCCTCGTTCTTAAAAGTTCTTACTATTGCTGTAACTTGTACCCTTCAATTTCAGTGGAGGCTTACACCCTCTGTGCCAGTAGTGCTGTGTGACATGTTACATGCTCTCACATTTTAGTGATCATCTTTAACTATAAGTTGAACGTAATAGGTTGAGCTAACATTTAGGGGTGTGTGACAGGTTACATGCTCTCACATCTTTAACTATTCCGAATACTTTTTAGTGTAGAGTGTTTTTGTCCACTTTAATGGTCCAACGTATATATATTAATTGGACCACTGGTGTTTGAGTGCAGGATGGATAAACAAGCCAAAAAAATTGTTGGTCAAGATGAGTGAGCTTGAACTTTAAGCTCGCATTTTTGTTAATGCACTTCCAAAAAATATTCACATTTTTTACTTATCCCTATTTTAATGCTGCTTAATCAAAGCCGGAAATCCTGTCTTCGTTTTGCACGGTAGAGTTTCATATTCCAAATTCAAACCTGTATAACAATCATACATTGTATTCTTTTGGATGAAGTTGAACTTACAAAGTTAAAGCTCAGGTTGAACAACAGTTCTGTAGCAGAAAACCTATTGTATCACTTGATCGAGTTGCTTAAGTCTTAAGCTATCCCCATCCTAATTAGACACGGTTTTTGTAAGCTGAATACTTGTTCTGGAACACAACTATTTGCCAAAGAATATTAATAATGCAACGTGTATCTAAAGCCTCCTTACTCGGAAACTCATGAAATCGCGTCGACAACTATTGTAAAACGTGTGAAAATGTAAGAAAGCAAGGTGTTAAAGCAACTGTATTAATTAAAGGATCAAGATATACTTTTGGTTCTATTTTGTCTTCTTTTTCAGAATAATTAAGAATTAGGACCTTGAAACTACAATATACAAGTGCAGCATCAATCGGTAACCTTCCACGTTTTGATCACAAAAGTTAATTAATTACCACGTTGCGTTTTTGGTGAATTGTTCTTAATTATAATTTCATTTCATTTATATAGGGGGACGGGAAGTGAAAATGGGGAAGGGGAATAAATTATGAGGTCCGAATCTCACCGATACGACGAAGGTTTGGTGAATTTGGGTTGATAAACACAATCGAACAACAACAACATTTGGAGACTATTTGGGTAAATAATGTATTCCATTTAATTTCCCTCCTTTTTCAATTAGAATTAATACTTGTATTTCCTAAAAATATATTTCAGGTATTACAATTAAATTTGTATTTAGTAGACTCTTAGGCGATCGTTTTATATCTCAATTTGATCGATTAATGAGCAGTTTACGTTGTTAAGTGATTGATTTACTGAAGATTGCTTCGAAAACTATATAAGCAGCTAATTCGATAGAACAGATGATAGCAAGTTCGATGACACAATATGGCAAACTCAATTCGAGGACTAGTGTTACCAAGTAAGCAATAAATTCACAGGCTATGATGACGCAATCACAAGAGATCGGTTCTAGATGATTTCGAACAAGCAAGTTATGAACGAAGTAAATAACTATAATTCTAATGAGCACGATATAAATATTATTGTCCAATATCGATTGAATGATTAAATGAAATTCGATGGAGAATAGAATAGTAAGATTACGATGACTACGTTAAATATAAAAGATTACGCGAATTAGCCGATGATAGATTTGATGAAAATGACAAAGATCGCAATTAACGAACTAAAGATAACTCTGTTGGATTGATGCTACGATCAAAATAACGATGCTTGATTAACGTGATCGACAACAGTAAACAGATATGCCAAATAATGGATTAATAATATGGTCAAGATAATGACAATCAATGAATGCGATCGATAATGGCAAACAAATATGTCAAACAATGGAAATAGTCAGGCAAACAACAAGATAAGCAATAATCGATAAACAAAAGCAATAAATCTTATTGTATTGATTGATCGAAGTCTGGTGTCCTGTTGAAAGAGATGAATAATCCTCCTTCAGACTTGAACTAAGCTGGGATTTGTATGTTTGATACAATAGTTGAGGTTACAAAGAGTAATGGAAGATTTGCGTAACAACAATGGCGTAATTGACAATACTGTAGCTGATGAAATAAAAGGGAGTGCTTTTTGTTCTGATGAACGTAAGTCTACAAAATGGGGAAATAGGGATTTATTTATAGGTTTAAGAAGTGTGAAGTTCCCAACCCTAGAAGAACTCCACTTACTCGCGTCTCTTTTCAGTCACGCAACAGTAGTTGCCCACGTTTAACAACTTCCATTAATCCGCTCCGACAAAAGCGGGATAAGATCAATCAAAGTTATCCGCTGAAACAATCGTCTTTGAAACACTCCGATCACGATACAACGTAATCGATCACACCCATAGCACTGGAAATTCCAACCCGATCCTGCCTCATGGTGTCTTCGGAATCAGTTCCAACTTTGCCACGTAATCGAACACATGTCCTCTGCGTGACCAGACAAAAATCGACCAATACAGACAGTCCCCCCACTTTTCAAGCGTGTGTTCGGAAAACTTGGCAAGTGGCTTGAAAATTTAGGCAGGAACACACGTAGAGAATTTGCAACCCTTCATTTCAAGACGCCAATCCGTCATTTCAATTTCTCATCATCGCACGTGTCAGGCGTCGTGCGGCTGTCAATTTTCATCGGTTACCGAGGCAATAGTGACTTTTGCCTTATAATTACCGATTTTAAACCATTTCTACAAACTTTACAACTTCAGAATTTCTAAAAACTCTCCAACTTCTTCAAGCAAATCTCAAGAATTCTTGCCTGTTTTCATCAACTTCTGTTTCAAATCTCCAGATCAGTTGTTCAAATCACTAAGTTGTGCTTGGTAAAAATGTCTTCATCTTCTCAAACAATTACTGATGTTGAAGCTGCTGCTTCTACTGCTACTGCCGCCACAGCACCGCTGCAATCTACCGCGGTGGCGGAGCAAATCGCCATTGTCGCTAGCCCTTCAGGAGATAAGAAGGGCAAGAAGCAAAAAGAGAGAAAAACAAAAGATTTTGGCCCCAAGAAGTTATATTCAGAAATTCTTCCGAAAAGATTCACTTATGAAAATTACTGCAAGGTCAGTGTTCAAAGTGACACGGAGAAGAACAAAAAGAAAAATATTCCCATCGACCTTGTATACTGCGCAATCACTCCGGAGTCGATACCACGAGTTCGGGAAGACTGTGGTTGGAAGACTGGAGTAGTCGATGTGATGTGTCCTCCGAAGAAGTCGACTCTAGCTACCCACATCGAAGATCATTCGGTGGTGCTGACCTATCCTTTTACCATCGGCTTCGCACTTACAGTCGATAACGTGATCGAGGAATTTTGTAAGATGTACAATGTCTGCCTCGGATAGCTTTCTCCGGCTATATGGAGAACGATGGTGATCATGCGGTGGATCGCAGAGAAGTCGAAAGTGGAGTTGACACTTCGCCACATTCTCAATATCTACTCCCCCCGAGTTTATAAAGGAGGGGTGATTAACTTAGCCAAATGAGGCCAGCAGACCTTGATCTCCGACAATGATGATGATCTTCGCGGGTGGGACTAACGTTTCGTTTTCATCCCAACGGAGCAATTGACCGCGCCCGGAAGGGAGCCGCTTCCGAGCGTATGGAACCGAACTCGTAAGTTTTTTATCTGTTTCTTATCCTTTGAATAAATTTGTAACTTATCTGACCTTGAAAATTCATCTTCGTAATTTCAGCCGACAAGGTCCTGTTCGAACAAGTTTCTGACATCGTACCATGGTTGATCAGAGTTCTAGACAAGACAACCAATGATGAGAGGGCTTGGAAGCCGGTCACGGCTTTAAAGACCCTGAAAGCCAAAAATCATGGTATGATTCTTCCTTCCGAATTTGTATTGAATTTGTACTTTGATTTGCTCTTCCCACTAATTCTTGAATTTTGATAGGCATCACTGGTACCGGAGGCGAGCCTAATGACGAAGAAGTTGAAGTCGAGGGTGAGGAGAAAGTCGATGACGCTCCTCCTCCTCCGAAGAAAAAGAAATGCTTCAATGATTTAAGGAGCAAGTATTTGTCCAAGGCTGTGGACAAGGGGCAAGGGGGCAGTTCGTTGGTTGCACCCCAAACCATTGAAGAGGTGATTGCTGGGATGAGCTCAGCTATTGCCGCGGCGAAAGCCGCCGAAGAAGTGACTCCGATAATTGACGTCGAAGAAGAAGAGGCTGGAGACGAATCGGGATCTGACCGATTGGTGAGGCGTCCCAAAAAGCATGTAAAGGAAAGACTCCAAGAAACAGCTATTCAGCTTAAGGCGGCTGAACAACTTGGAAATCTTTCAGTCGATGATTTCCACCTATCTCCAATTGCGGAAGAGGTCACTTTGGGCTCAGGAAGTTTACCCAACAGAGAGGGTGCCATCGTTTTCTTGGGCATTGTACCTGAGGTTTGAGAGGAGATGATCGACGCCTTCGATCGGGACCTTGAGGAGAGGGATCCGACAAAGAGCAAGATGCCAGCTTTAGATCGGCCAACGGCGACGGTGAAATCTAAATACGATGAAGAAACGGGTTCGTCGTTCTTTAGTATGGATCATGCTGATCTGATCGTACCTCTTCCTCGAGGTGAAGAGGCTACTGCCTTCGCTGCTCTGGGCGAGTCTGAAGCATTGGGCGACATATCGCTTCCGTGCAATGTTGACTTGCTCAGGTGCCCAAAGCGGCTTGCCGATTGTCTTTTCGATGTCATAGGCCCGATGGAGCAGGCTCGTTTGAACACGCATGAAGATCTGAGCTTGCCTTCGCAGATTGCTTTTGGTGCCTTTAGGGTAAAATTCTATTTTCTTCCTTCCCTTTGTATAAATTTCCATCACTTGCTTTCCTCCTTCCCTTTGAATCTTACTTATGACTTGTTTTCAGAATTCCATAATGGCGATCGAGACAGCTGATCGGATTCGCCAACTTCAAGACAGGTCCAAAGTGCTAAACGAGCAAATCATTCATCTTACTTCGGCGGGGGAAGAGCTGCATCGGAAATTGAAGGCTTTGGAGGCCAAGCATGCTAAACTTCTGTGCAACTTCGACAATAGCACGAATGAACATGCCCTTCGCAAATCTGAGTTGTAGTCTCAGATTCGAGCCTTGAACGAGCAGCTTAGCGAACATGAAGCCAACTCGGAATTAAAAATGGTTGAACTCAGCTCTGCTTTGGAGAGCAAAAATCGAGAGTTGGTTGATATGTCCGAGGAGCTGCAAGTTCTTCGTAAAGGCAACGAAGACTTAAAATTTCAAGTTGACAGCCTGTCGGAGAGGAACCTATTGCTTCTAAAAGAATCGACCAACTTAAGGCGTGACCTCGAGGAGGAGTTTGAGAAGAAGAAGGACTTGATCCTTGTTGAGTCGAGGCGCGATGTCCTTAGAGAGATGTTGGATCGAAGTATTGATATTCCCACCGAGCTGAATGATGTCGTTGCCATTGTGAGGTTGGCCCATGAAGATCTTGGTCTCCCTGCAAGTTCTTCTGATGAAGGCTCCGACGGAGATGATGAATGAGTTGTAATCTGAACTTGTTTTTTATCTAGTTGTTTTGACCAGTAGCTTGGTCTTTTTTGTTTTTGATACGGTGAAATTTTTTAACCGATGTAAATATTTTCGAATGAATGAATTATGTTTTTCAGAGATTTCCTCTTATCGCTTTGTATGTTGTTTTCCGAAGATAAGTTAATTTGATCGTTCGAAATATCAACGTTTTAGCGATAGTGGTTGGAAGAATATAATATGATTGGGGCCCAATGTACTTAGTGCGTAGTAAAGAATGACGTCTCACTTTCACGCAATGCACTCTTCGAACATTTTGTGTTCAAAAATTTAGATTCAAACACTTGTCAAAATTTTGAATTGTTAAATTCAGTAATAGAAATATCGATAACACAAAATGACCAGTGCTGTAGAGATCATAAAAAATGACAAAGTATTACTTATTATTGAAGTATTGGCCGCTATCGGGTGCCTGATACATTTTGGGATCGGTTGATTCGATCAGCTACACAATGTGGCCGTTTAAAGGCGTTGATAATAGAGAAATCTCTTGATCGCCAATAGATCGTTTACATATTGCATATCTCATCCAAACGGAGTAAAAATTTCGTGATCGCTAATGGATCGTTTACATATCGCATGTCTCATATAAACGGAGTCCCCAATTTTGAGTGAAAACATTGGGGCTTGAAGTTTTTGTCCAATTTAAACGAGTCCCCAGTTCGAGCGAAAATGTTGGGGCTTGAGGCCTTCATCAAATTTTTGGACGAGTCCCCGGTTTTGTCTTCCCCAGTCTACGAATAAAATCCCCGATTTCTGGGCAGTTCCCCAGTCTTCGAATGTGCGATTATTCTACTAACTCTATCCCCCCGTATTTGGGTGCGAAGCTTGAGCAGTCAAACACTGGACTTCGATCTTCGATATCTGAAATGAAATCATCGAAGGAAAAACAATCGAGAGAAAATGTTAAATATGAAGACCGCGTTAGAGTATTCGTCAGACTTATCGACCCTGATTGGAGCGTTTTGAGCTCAAGTATTCATGGGTGATGTTTGTCATCATTCGATTCCAACTATGCCTATCATCTAAAAGTGTTAGTACTAGATAATCAATAATCAAATGTGCTCGATGGAGGGGTGATGAAGATTATGTAAAGAAAAAATGGAGTTCGATCATACGATATCGTACCATTTTCAGAAATAATATCTCTTCAATTGTGTGATGTTCCAATTGAAGTCGACTGGCTTGGAGTCCATTGTTTCGAGCTGGTATGAGCCTTTTTCGATCACCGCTTTGACCCGATAAGGTCCCTCCCAATTTGCCTTCGTTTGGTTCATCCTTCTTTGGTCTTTTGATCCTTCGTACATAATCACCTAAATTAAAAGCTCGATACCTGATTTTTTTGGTTGAGGTAGTTTTCTGCCCTTTGTTTCTGTGCTTGTATCCGAACTAGTGCCATATCCCTTTTTGCCTCGATCAGATCCAACTCTATCAGCATAGCTTCTTTGTTTGATTCCTCGGTGGAATGAGCGAACCGAAGGCTAGGTTCACCATTATCCACCGGAATCAATGTTTCTGCTCCATACACAAGTGAGAACGGAGTTTCCCCAGTATTGTGTTTCACCGTTGTTCGATGAGCCCACAGCGCTCCGGGGAGCTTGTTCGGCCAATTGTCCTTTGACTCATCCATCATATTCTTCAAATACTCAATTATTGTCTTGTTGGAAGACTCAGCTTGTCTGTTTGCACTGGGGTGATAGGGTGTTGATGCAATCCGCTTGATCCCCCACTTCTCGAAAAAAGCTGTGATTCATCTCCCCACAAACTCTTTGCCGTTGTCGCATATGATCTCTTTCGGGGTCCCAAAATGACAAATGATGTTCTGGTGAATGAACTTGATAACTTCATGTTCATGAATTTTAGCCAAAGCAATTGCTTCTACCCACTTAGAAAAATAATCTGTTAAAATTAAAATAAATTTTACCCCACCGGGCGCTGTTGGAAGCGGCCCAACCAAATCCATTCCCCACTTCATGAATGGCCACGGTGACGTGACCGAATGAAAGGGCTCTGCTTGTTGATGTATGAGGTTGCCAAATCGTTGACATCTATCACACTTACGAATGAAGTCCTTGGCGTCTTCCGCGATCGTTAGCCAATAATATCCAGCTCTAATTGTCTTCTGAACCAACGACTTGCTGCCGGAATGATTGCCACATTCGCCCTCGTGAACTTCTCTCAACACATAGTTTGTTCCGTCTGGCCCAACGCATATTGCTAAAGGGCCATTGAACATTCGCCTATAGAGTTGGTTATCTACGAGGCTATATCTGGCCGCTTTAGCTTTGAGCAATCGGGCAGATTTCTTGTCTTCGGGCAATGTACCTGCCTGCAAATAAGACAAATATTTATTTCTCCAATCCCAAGTGTGGTTAACTTTGTTTACCTCTTTGATGCTCCGACAAAGTGGGGATTCGAACAGATGAACCACTGTTTCATTGTGTTCTCCATCGATAGCAGCTGCAGAACCGAGGCTGTCTAAGGCGTCTGCCTCGATGTTGTCCTCCCTTGGGATTTGGGCTATCTTCCAATCTTGAAAACAAGTTAGAAGATTTCGTACCTTGTCGAGCAGTTGCTGCATCCTTGAATCTCGAACACAGAAATCCCCTTGGATTTGGTTCACCACTAGCTGGGAATCACTTTTGATATCCAACCGTTCGATTTTCAAGTCTTTCGCGATCTTTAGACCTGCAGCAAGGGCCTCATATTCGGCCTCATTGTTAGTCTTTGCATGTAATTTGATCGCATGCTTGAGTTTTTCAGCGGTTGGTGCTATCAGCAAAATTCCAAGGCCAGTTCCTTTCACGTTGGAAGCTCCATCGGTGTACATCATCCAGATTCCGGGATCTGGATCTCTCATTACCAGTTCCTCTTTCTTTGCTTCCGAAAAGATGTTAGCGCTAAATTCTGCTACAAAATCAGCTAAAACTTGAGATTTGATGGTGGTGCGAGGCTGGTAAGTGATATAGTACTCACTCAGCTCGACCGCCCATTTCATTAATCGACCGGAGAGATCTGGTCGATGTAAAATATTTTGTAATGGAAAAGTAGTTATAACCGATATAGAATGACATTGGAAATACGGTCTTAGCTTTCATGCGGCAGTGACTAGTGCTAGTTTCTCTAGATGTGGATATCGTGTTTCTGCATCTAATAGTGTTTTACTAACATAATAGATAGGAAATTGGTTACCTCCGTCCTCGCGAACGAGGACAGCGCTCACAGCCACTTCGGAAACGGCTAAGTAGATCAACAACATTTCTCCTTCGACTGGTTTTAAGAGTAATAGAGGGTTGGATAAATATTGCTTCATTTCTTTGAGGGCTTTTTTGCATTCAGGTGTTCAATCAAAGCTTTTGTTTTTTCTTAGTACCGAAAAGAACTTGTGACATTGTTTAGATGACCTCAAGATAAATCTGTTGAACTACTTTTACCGTGGTCAGATGCTTTCGATCACCTTGATTTTGTCTGGATTGGCCTCGATTCCTCTTTGCGATATGATGAATCCCAAGAACTTGCCGGATCCGACCCCGAACACGTATTTTTTCGGATTCATTCTCATGTTGAAGCGCCTTAGTATCGCGAAAGTTTCTTCTAAATGACTCAGATGATCTTTCTTTTTTAACGACTTAACCAACATATCGTCAATATACACCTCCATCGTTTTTCCGATCAGATCTTTAAACATGGTGGTAGCCAAACGTTGATAAGTAGCCCCAACATTTTTAGGTCGAAGGGCATAACTGTCTAACAATAAGTCCCCATGTGTGTGATAAACGAAGTTTTCTCCCGATCTTTTGGATCCATCGAAATTTGATTATAGCCTGAATAAGCGTCCAAAAAACTCAACATTTCTTGCCCTGCTGTCGAATCAATCAATCTATCGATGTGAGGCAGTGGGAACGAATCTTTTGGGCAAGCTTTGTTGAGGTCGGTGCAATCGACGCATATTCTCCACTTCCCATTTTTCTTCGATACTACAACAGTGTTTGCTAGCCATTGTGGGTACTTAACCTTCTTAATGAACCCATTCGCCAACAACTTGTCTACTTCATCGTCGATAACTTTTCTTTGGAATCCTCCATTCAGCCGTTTCTTTTGCTTTACTAGCCGATGTCTTGGGTCGATATTCAACTTGTGTGTGGCAACCTTTGGGTCAATCCCTATCATGTCCGCGTGGGACCAAGCAAAACAATCAGAATTATCCTTGAGGAAAGATATGATTTTCGCTCTTCCTTCGGCATCCAACTCTGAACCGACATATACTTTCCGATATGGTTTGTCATCGAATAGCGTTACCTCCTCTAATTCTTCTATTGTAGAATCTTCAGCCTTTTGTTGTGTGGTTCTCTAACACATGACGGAATCGGTGTGAATTCGTCTTCGACTACGGGCTCCGCTAACTGTACTCGTTGAGCACATGACGGAGTCGCAGTGAAGTCTTCGGCCACAGATTCTGCTAACTGTGATTGCTATTTTCGAACGCCATCCTTAATAGCCACCGAGTAGCACTCTCGAGAAGCCTGTTGTTCATCTCTTATTTCGCGTACTCTCTATGGAGTGGGAAATTTTACAACTTGATGTAGAGTCGATGGAACCGCTCCCATAGCGTGGATCCATGGCCGACCCAATATTACATTGTATGCCATGTCACCTTTCATTACTTGAAACAATGTATCATTTTCAATGCCTTCCGCATAGTCTTAATTGTAATTTATCCAACGGTCACTTCGCTCGAAGTGTTGAAACCCGATAACACCGTTGAACAAGGCACGATCTTGTCGTTCAACTGCAATTGTTTCACTACCCTAAAATGTATTATGTTAACCAAGTTGCCGGCATCGATTAACACCCTCTTTACATCGGCATCGCCAACCCTCATCGTTACCACCAATGCATCATGATGAGGATGAATCCTTTCATCGAAGTCGAAATCCTCGAATACAATCTCGTCGTTCATGTCGTCTCGTGTTCTTTTGTCTCGTGTAAATCAAACCTTTGCGTACTTTTTTGTACGTTAAGTTACCCCACAAACGTCATCTCCTCCAGTGATAACGTTCACCGTTTTCCTAGGAGCAGGGGGTTTTGGTGGTTTATCATCCTTTTTCTTATTAAAATTGTTTCGCCCCCTTTAGTCAAGAATTCCACTAAGTGTCCTTTTTGCAATAAGCTGGCCACCTCATATCGCAGTGCCTTACATTCTTCCGTCGTGTGGCCAAAATCATGACGAAATGCGCACCATAAGTTTTCATCCCTCGTGTTTGGATTCATCTTCATGCGACCGGGAAATTTCACGACCTTCTCACCCATTCCCTTTAAGTGATTCACCAGATTCGATGTTGACACACAAAAATTATATTCTGCCACTTTAGGAGGCAGTGGTTGATCCTTTGCAGCCAAGGATGAATTCGAATGCCCCTTCTTCGGTTGATTCATGGAGCTACCAGCTTCGTGGTTGTTGCTTCCCATTGGAGGGAAACTGTAGGGCTCCCATTGTTGGTCCCTGTAGTTTTGCCTGTCATTCTCAATTCTCCGTGGTGGTGGTCGATCATATTGATGATTATATCGGGCTAGCTGCAACTCCTCTTCCTCAGCCCTAATCTTTGGTTCACACTCACGATGTAAATCATCAAAGGTCCATGCATTAATCTCCCTCAGACGATCTTTCAACTTCGCACATGTTTCCGTCGAATCGGTGCGCAGGTTATTAGAAAAAGACAAACAAGCCCATCTTTCCTCAAGGTTTGGGATGTTAATCTTTTCATCGTTGAACCGCTTCACGAATTGTTTGATAGTTCCACCGGGTCGCTGCTTAAAATTCAAAATGTCCTCCACTCTAGGATCTATCTTTTTAGCTCCAGTGTGTGCTCGAATGAACTTAGCTAACATGTCATCGAAGTCAGATATCTCGTTTTTGGGTAGCTGCAAATACCATTTCAACGCTGCCCCTTTCAGCGTTTCACAGAAATTTTTTAGACTAACTGAATTGATCTCATCCGAAGTCAGGTCATTTGACTGAACTACAACCGAAAACATATCGATGTGATCCCTTGGATCTGTAGTTCC
This sequence comes from Petunia secreta, assembly GCA_029990175.1. Lineage (NCBI taxonomy): Eukaryota > Viridiplantae > Streptophyta > Magnoliopsida > Solanales > Solanaceae > Petunia > Petunia secreta. Next base: position 38,935 of record JARKIP010000050.1, read on the forward strand.
ATCGCATCTCAAGCTTTCTGGCAACTTGAAAGTTTTGGGAATGGGTAGTGGCGCTGTACTTGGTGGAAACGGACGCTTTGAGATCGATTTTTTAGCAACGTCGTCTCTTAACTTTGGAACACCTGGCAATTTCTCCATAAATGACTTTATCTCACTGAATTTCTTATCTACTGTATCATTCAACAACGTTTGCATCGTAGCCAACATCCTTACTTCTGTCGTAACGGAGGCCGGAGCTCCCGTAGCCACGGCAGCCGTACCCGATCCTCCAGATCCGACCCCTGCTTCAAGTCCCCCTGTTACGGCGCCCTGAGGAACCGAAGTCGGAATGCTTGTGGGGGGTGTGATCGGGGAGGTGGGCGCTCTATTTCCGATAGAGCTAGACAGGATCCTCAACTGCTCTTGTATCATCTCAAACTGTGCATCATGTCTTCTCAAATACGCCATCAACGCCATATTCATATCTATTGACTCAGTTTCGACCGCGGGTCCTTACCGGGTCGTTGTCCCTGAGGCGCGTTCAATCGTGAACTAGCAGGAATGTCGTCGCGAATCAGATCCTGCTCGTGGTTGATTGATTAATCGACCGCTTCATCATTTGCCGGAACATGAACCCCGTTATTGAGATTGAGTTGTTGTTGGCCGTTCAAAGCGGTGGTAGCCTCAATGTTACGATCATCTGCCATCGTAAGACAAAATGGCAAACGTAAGTAGTATCAAACGAATCAAATTTTGGAACAAATCGATTGCCTAGACCCCACGGTGGGCGCCAAATTGTATTTCCTTAAAATGTATTTCAGGTATTACAATTTAATTTGTATTTAGTTGAGTCTTAGGCGATCTTTTTATATCTCAATTTGATCGATTAATGAGCAGTTTACGTTGTTAAATGATCGATTTACTGAAGATTGCTTCGAAAACTATATAAGCAGCTAATTCGATAGAACAGATAATTGCAAGTTCGATGACACAATATGGAAAACTCAATTCGAGAGCTAGTGTTACCAAGTAAGCAATAAATTCACAGGCTATGATGACGCAATCACAAGAGATCGGTTCTAGATGATTTCGAACAAGCAAGTTATGAACGAAGTAAATAATTATAATTCTAACGAGCACGATATAAATATTATTGTCCAATATTGATTGAATGATTAAACGAAATTCGATGGAGAATAGAGTAGCAAGATTACGATGACAACATTAAATATAAAAAATTACGCGAATTAGCCGATGACAGATTTGATGAAAATGACAAAGATCGCAATTAACGAACTAAAGATAATGATTGATGCTACGATCAAAATAACGATGCTTGATTAACGTGATCGACAACAGTAAATAGATATGCCAAATAATGGATTAATAATATGGTCAAGATAATGACAATCAATTAATGTGATCGATGATGGCAAACAGATATGTCAAACCATGTAAATAGTCAGGCAAACAACAAGATAAGAAATAATCGATAAACAAAAGCAATAAATCTTATTGTATTGATCGATCGAAGTCCGGTATCCTGTTGAAAGAGATGAACAATCCTCCTTCAGACTTGAACTAAGCTGCGACTTGTATGTTTGATACAATAGTTGAGGTTACAAAGAGTAATGGAAGATTTGTGTAACAACAATGGCGTAATTGACAATACTGTAGCTAATGAAATAAAAGGGAGTGCTTTTTGTTCTGATGAACGTAAGTCTACAAATTAAGGAAATAGGGATTTATTTATAGGTTTAAGAAGTGTGAAGTTCCCAACTCTAGAAGAACTCCACTTACTCACGTCTCTCTTTAGTCACGCAACAGTAGTTGCCCTCGTTTAACAACTTCTACTGAATCCGCTCCGACAAATGCGGGATAAGATCAATCAAAGTTATCCGCTGAAACAATCGTCTTCGAAACACTCCGATCATGATACAGCATAATCGATCACACCCATAGCACTGGCAATTCCAACCCAATCCTGCCTCATAATTTCTTCAGAATCAGTTCCAACTTTGCCACGTAATCGAACACGTGTCCTCTGCGTGATTGGACAAAAATCGACTAATACAACACTAATTTTTTTCCCACAATATTTACTTATTAGACTAATTTTATTTTGATCAAGTAGGACGCACTAAAGAATGAAACTTACATATCAAGAATTTTACAGTTCTAAGGACTAAAATTCGAAATCTCTTCTTAAAAGTAGGAGATATCATACATCTCATCACATCTATCATTATTAAAATTAATATAGATTAACCTGGAAAGATGATTTTTCTTACTTATGAAGTTTTTGTCAAATTAAAAGTCAAATCGTAAACTTTTTATCCATGTGTAACGATAGGAGAGGTGACAGGAATGTTCAGATAAAAATGGTATCAGTTGTAAAATAAAAGGTCTAAGAACCATTGAGAAATACAGTGTTGAACTACATACCATATAGTAGCAGCCGCTGTAAATTGTAATCAACATTAAGCCTACCGCCAACTTTCGCTGTGTTTCACGATTTCTTCTTGAAGTACCGATATATAGAACTTAGTAATGACATGGTATGACATGACAAGGATACCATTATATAATAAATTACTCACACATGTACACCACTACATAATTTCTATGTTTTAAAATTTAAGTTATATCTCCACAAAATTTTAAAATATTAAAGCGAGGTGTTGCGATTATTGTGGTAGAAATAAAAAATATATTTTTCTTGGTTAAAAGAACTGATATTTTAATAAACAAAAAGTTAAGGGAATGGTTGGATTAACCCAAGAACGATATAAGCTCTCCTGGAAATGAATATGATATAATGTCTATCACTCTCTCGTGTGCCTAACCAGCTTTAAGTAAGGTTTATTTATGCTCCTTTTCTTTTCGTGAGGAAGTAGAAGTTGCTTTGGGGACAACTTGGACGGACAATATTGAAGGAATACATGCACAGCGGAAGCAGTTTCAAGATCAGAAACTTACATGTAATATAGACAACCAAAACATGGAGATTTTAATCAAACATAAATTCGTTACTTATCTCTTGAAGCGTGACTGCAATGGCGCGACCAGCCATCTACCATGAGCAAGATCATCCAGGAGCCAATCCTCCAAATCCATTATCTTCTATTGTGTTCCCGAATAATTACCGGACTAACAATATTTGGGTGGAACAAATATTAGAGAGAAACTTTGAGTCAAAGCTCAACCAGCCCTATGGAGGAATAACTCATGTATTTATAGCCTAGCTTTAGGTTTAGAAAACCTATTCCAAAACTAGTTGGGTTTCTTTTCCACCAAGTAAAGTTCTCCTAGTCCTAATTAATTCAGGCACAACAGGGATCACAGAATTAATTAACGAGACTTCCAATTATAGAATTAATTCATTTTGTCTAGAATTAACCTTTCCATAATAAATCACGAATTATTTCCACTAGAAATTCGTAATTGCACTCCTCAGTTGAATTTCGAATTCTTCCATCAAAACTTTATTTAACTCCCCACGTTAAGATTACAGACACCAATCAATAACTTAAATTACTGACAATTTAATTTATTGACTACTAAATATCCTTTAGACTTCCGCTTAACTTATTCCATGTGTCGGATACCAAAATCTATCGGCCGAGTTTACACATAAAAACTTATAAGCTTTCATAAAGGGGTGTCATCAATCTCTATACCGAGATGCGGATTCTATCAACTAGCTATCATTTCGCAAATGCATATTATCATTATCCAACTTATCAGGAATTATTTGACCCAAATATCCTGGACCTAACCTATTGATAAATCAAGACAATGAATAATATACACTGCTAATAACATCTATATCAAGATTAAGAGTATAAGTACATTTGATAAGCTAGAGAATTTGTTTTATATAGTCAGTATAAAAACACTTATCTCTACTTGGTCCGTTCAATGCACACAAAGCGCACTAGCACAAGAAGTTGGAACTATACCGTTCCCATAATCAAGATAAATTATATATAATTTTGCACTACAATCATACCGATCGCTTTGTCCAAATTCCATTTTAGATTGTGAACATTACTTTATTATTTTTAAGAACCAATAATTTAATCTTCCGTGTATAAGCATGGATCTACAAACTAAATCAACTACTATATAAATAATTGGACACACATGACACAATTGACCTATATAAATAACAATTCATGATATATAATAAATGAATATCAATTGTTCGACAAGGAATAATCTAACTAAAACCGCATGGTTATTAGTATAACCCAACAATCTCCCACTTATACTCATAACCATGTCATTGCTTATAAATACTACATCTAAACGCATGGTTAATAGTATATATCCCAATAAACTCCCACTTAGACTTTAACCATGCATCTACTACTTTCACTAGCAATCATTTTACATGAATACCAAAAAGGAACTAGCCAAGTTGTTTTCTGATGCAATCTTGGTCTATTAGTGCTTTTTTATTATAAATCAGTTCGATCTTAACCTCTACAGGGATCCAGTCATGAAACCTTCCCAAGAGTATACACCGAACCACCTTCATTCTTTAATTTTCTCCCACTACGATAAACTACCACTACTAAGTCATACTACCATGTTCTTGTGGTCAAACTACATAACAATTAGAATCTTAAGTCTCAATATTCTTTCCTTACCTTCTGATATTAGAATATGAACAACTTCTTCTTGTAGTATATAGTAACGACTTATTCTTATAGTGTTTTTCTACTACTCAAATCTCTCCCACTACTTTGGAGTAGTGGATTTTCAAGCATCTTTGTCTATCGATATTTCTCCCACTACTTAAATGCAATGGAATGTCAATTCTGATAAGTGGATTGGATTTTTTGAACTTTTGAATTTTCAGGTGATCCACTTGTTATTTCTTTGTCCAGTTCCAGTAAATAAAATTTACTTCTAGGAATATTGTTTATTAAATAGTCAAATTTTAGAAATCTAGTATTTATGCTAACAAATACCTTCTTTTCCACTACAGGAAATTTGACTTTCAACGACCAATTTTTAACGAAAGGATTTAAATCCAGTCATTATAGGTGTACTTATAGTGACTAACCTTTTTTCCGGTGGTTAAAAAGTCAATTTTAGTTCCGCTCTTAGAAAGCCTAATATCCGGTCGTCAAACTTAAACTCGAAAAAGGCGGCAACACTTGTTTTCACCAAAATTTTCCCCAACTCCCCCTCTATCCCACGCCTCCCTCAATCTAAAATTAGAAAAGCAAGAAACAACCATTAATTAAGCAAAAAAGCAAACAGCACTCATAGCTATCAAATCCTCATCGCTCCCTTCGCCTACTCTCTCTATATGTTCGCTCCACCTGTTGGGCTTGTATTCTGTCTCCAATTTTTGTCGTCCGACAGTGGTGACACGAAGCTCCGGTAAGTTTCAGCCCTTTTTTGTTTCCGTTCTTCTATTCTCTAATTTCTGCTCAATTTATTATGCTCAAGGTTTCCTTAAACTGTCGTCTTGATGTCACCATTGTGAATCTGGTAAAGTCCATAGAGACTTCATCTGTGTAAGATTATCTTTTTGGCGGTGTGTTAGTAAATACTACAGTACTTAATTTAAAATTGTGTTATGATATGAGAAAAAGCTTAATGTTGTCTCGATAAGAGATCCCTTAATTTTTCTTGAGGGCTTTCTCTTAGGTCAGAACTTGTTAGGATTTCTCAATTGTTGTCTTTTTTGTGATTGCGTTGTTGTCGCCCTTGTTATCATTGTTGGAGACTCTGAACTATAGCATGTCTATGTCTGACATTTATGTATGTATGTATGTGTGTTATCGTTACCTTCGGAGCCTTCGGAAAAAAAAGAAACATATTAAAAAAGATTACAGATAAATGTTTTTTTGTTATGTCAAGTTATATAAACTAAAATAATATGATACATACCCCAATTACTTTTCATCATTTGGAAAGTTAAATAAGGTAGCCTAGTATTTTGTTTAGTAATTGCAGGTATCTTTTTTGAACTTCTTATGCTACTCTATAGTTCAAATGACAACCACCTTACTTAAATAGGAGTAACCTTAACTTACATTTTTGTGGTACTTGATTATGACCTTTAACTAAAATGATCCTGCAACTTTGTAGTGGAGGTAAATTTGTATCAGATTTCAAATTCTGCATTTAGCTAAGAAATGTGTTGGAAGATATTTTCAATCATAAATAAATGTTCCACTATTATTATTAATGATAAGTGCAAGGATGCATGATAAAGAAAGTTGAAAAAGATAAGTTTGAAATTTGTTTTGATAGCATTATCATTGATGAGAAATTCTATAGTTCAAGTGAAAAAGTCTCATTTGGTCAATTAAACAACTCATTCAAGTTCAAGATTACAACAAATAGATGTCTAAAGAAATATGAAAAGTTTCTAGGATGAATTTAGTATGATTTATTACTGAAAAGTAAAAGAATTCAAAGGCATAAGATCAAATGGGGCGGTGTCTAAATTCCAAACATGTGAAGAATCCCAGTTATGTCTATATGCTGCACAACTTCTCCTTTTGAGTGGATACAATCTTATCCATGAAGAATTGCTATAGAGAAAAAATTCATCTTAGTAAGCACATCAACATCAACTGCTTGTTTGTTTTGATTTTATCTTTCATGATCGCCAGAGATATTTTCTTTCGGGATGTCTGTAGCTTAAGTATCTTCGCATGACTACAGCCTGTACTGAAGTGGATGGTTTGTCACTTTCTGAAGTGGAAATGGCATACCCGAGGTACCTTTTTAGATTTTGAATTGTCTTAGTTTTATCCATATTAGTTTCTAGTCGCGTGTCATGTGTTTTAGTTTCATCCTGTAGGCTTGAAGTAGAAAGTTATGTCATCCAGTTGTGCAGCAATCTGCCTACACTTCTTTGATAATTTCATTGCTCTTCTTTGCCACTGGTTATGTGAAATTATGTGCTGTTCTCACATTAGCTATTGTCATAATTACTCTTATGTAGATTAGTGGAAAGTGATTAAACATAGTATACCAACAATACATTTATCCATTGGGGAGGAAGACCTATTGTCAACACAGAAACATATTATTTATACTAGTATTTAATCATGGATACCATATGGACTTTAAGCCAAGTATATTTAACAATAAATTTATCCGTTATGGAGAAAGATCTATGTCAACATGTAAACTTATTGTTTATACTAATATATGATCACAGAGACCATATGGAATAATCTCTATTACCATTGGGTGCCAACCATTAACTTTTCAAAGAAAAATAATTTCTAGAAAATAGAAAAACGTCCAAAACACCATCTTAACCACCTCAAATCGCCGAAAAACGACATGATTCACTGCTTAGCAGTGAGTTTTTCTCATTGGATCGTTTCCGATGAACCTACTAAATTTCGAGTCAATCGAAGTCCATCAAATTTTCTGATCTCCGAAACTATGACTAAATTCGGACAAAATTTATTTTCACGTTTTTATGGGTCAAAATATCGCCATTGCTTGTTCTAATCATATATCAACATATAATCTTTTGATATCCATGAATCAGCATCAAACAACATATTTTAAAATCCTTGTATTTCATTAAGAGTGTGACTCTTACGTCTCTAAAGAATTCAAAATATGAACTACATTCTTATTATATATCAACACAAATTAAATCATCATGTACTAGATTTAATATAAGTCATACCGATATAAAGAATGACTTTTCATATTTAATTCATATTTTAATTCAAAACACTGCCTGAAACCCCATTCAAACGATCTAGAATATCAAAACCTACATCACTCACTGCAAAACAATGAAAATTACTTACTCGATCGTTTTCAATGTCTTTATCAAATTTCAGGTCAATTAGAGATCGTTCATATATGATCGCAAAGCCATGACCAAATTCGGAAGATAACTATTTTAGGCTTTCTACTCCTTATAATTATCTCTCTTTTTTTTTTTTTTTTTTGTTTCCCACCCGGTGTCCGGTACCCTCATTGGAGCCCCGACTAATCCGGATTCGCGCCGCGTAAGGCCCATTTCTGGGGGAAGCGCTCCCTACCAGGATTTTTTCCATTTCCAGGGCTCGAACCCGAGACCTCTGGTTAAGGGTGGAGGGATCCTATCCATCCACCACAACCCTTGGTGATATAATTATCTCATTAACACAAGGTATGCATTGTGTTTCTCCTTTGACTAAGATACACAAAACCTCCTCCTATGTCAAATTGTCTTTTCGATTAATACAAATGAGAATCCAAGATATTATTGCTCCTATTGGGTGAAAAACTAAATATCTTATCTCATGAATTAATCCAGTTTTATTAGTATTAAGAAATTAAATCTCTTTTTCAGAAGATGAACTTCCACCACTAGCTTACAATTATCCTAAGACAATTTACTCATGGTACATTGAGAATACCCAATAAGTAAAATAAATAGATCACTCTAGTGAATCCTATTTATTAATCGTAATTTTCAATCCATGAATTAACATAATCACACATGTATAACATCATCAAGAAGTATCAATGATCCCAAATAAGTACACTACCTTGGTAGTGACTATTTATCAATCATAAGTTCTCAATTGTTGTGTGATATTCGTATAGTATATTAAGGATTTCAATAATTCTCAATAAATATACCACGTAAGTAGTAATCATTTATCAATCATAAATTCTTAATCCATTTAGAATATCATCTCACATGTATAACGCCATTAAAAAAATTTCAAAGATTCCAAATAAATAAACCACTCAAGTGGTAACCATTTATCCATCATAAATATTTTAATACATATGTAATGGATTAAGAATTATCAATGATTCCAAATAAATAGACTCACTCTGACAGTAACTATTTATTAATTATTAAATTCTTAATCCATATAATACATAACCATGTATAAAACTATCAAGAATTTTCAACAATACCAAATGTACAAACCTTTTTAATGGTAACACTTTATTAGTTATAAATTCTTAATTTATACATAATTATATTGATGTGAGAAAGAGAAAATTAACGCTCCAATAATTATACCCTTCTGTGTTATTATTGTGTCATTGCAAACCAACCATGATTAATCTGACAAACTCTTTAAAAGACAAGGGTTTGATCCTAGACTAATATGCACGCAACTACAATGATAACAAATAAAGGATCACACACACAGTTAATTCAACCCCAAAATATTAAGTTTCACTAAGCCCAGGAATAATCCTCAAAGTGAGAGTTCTAAAACCAAGGTTCTCAAACTTTATGCAGCTAAATCCTGAGTTGATGCACACCCAAGTCAAAATTTCAATTGAGAGAAATAACTAACATAATCTCAATTATTTGATGTAGTGCCACAGTCTAAAAGATAAGGCACCCACCAACCTTTTTCAGTCTAATAGCCTCCTTTGGATTTATTAATTACTCCCTCCGTCCCATTTTAGTTGTCGCCTTCAATTTTTTCACGTCCATTAAAAAAACCATTAAATAAGGTGTGTATTTTACTATGTTACTCTTATTTAATGTTTGACTAATAACTTTCTTTGAGAATTATTTTAATTATTAAGGGTATAGTTGGAAAGAACTAGTAAATTTAGTCTTGAAATCCTAAAGTGACAACTAATTTGGGACAAATCATTTCTCCTAAAGCGACAACTAATTTGGGACGGAGGGAGTAATTAATTTGACCACAAGAGAATGTCCTTAGTAATACAATAGAAAGACTGCCAATCATACTTTCTTTCGAACGCTTAACTGCCGAACGGAATTGACATATTTTCCTCTTTATTTCTTTTCTCTCGAATTCATTCATTTAAACTTTAAATATCCAAAGACGAGTTAGAATTGATCATCTTAAATAATATCAATTACTGCAAATACACCGAAAACACGCAATACTGCAACAATGAACAGAACCATGCCACACATAATTTAACCCTTTCTATTCCCATGTCGCCGTCAACACGAAAATATCCGATCATACTATTTTCCTAAAATCATGCTTTTAATACGCTAAAGCGGATTCACAAAATAGTCTAATCACACATATGTATATGCTGAGTTATCTATTTAGATGCAAGCAGGCTCTGATACCAATTGAAGGAATACATGCACAATGAAAGCAGTTTCAAGATCAGAAACTTACATGTAATATGGACAACCAAAATATGGAGATTTTAATCAAACATAAATTCGTTACTTATCTCTTGAAGCATGACTGCAACGGCGCGACGAGCCATCTACCATGAGTAAGATCATCCACGAGCCAGTCCTCCAGATCCATGATCTTCTGTTGTGTTTCCGAATAATTACCGGACAAACAATATTTGGGTGGAACAAATATTACAGAGAAACTTTGAGTAAAAGCTCAACCAACCCTATGGAGGAATAACACATGTATTTATAGCCTAACTTTAGGTTTAGAAAACCTATTCCAAAACTAGTTGGGTTTCTTTTCCACCAAGTAAAGTTCTCCTAGTCCTAATTAATTCGGGCATAACAGGGACAACAGAATTAATTTAACGAGACTTCCAATTATAGAATTAATTCTTTTTCTCTAGAATTAACCTTTCCATAATAAATCATGAATTATTTCTACTAGAAATTCGTAATTGCACTCCTCAGTTGAATTTTGAATTCTTCCATCAAAACGTTATTTAACTCCCACGTTAAAATTACAGACACCAATCAATAAACTTAAATTACTGACAATTTAGTTTATTGACTAATAAATATCCTTTAGACTTCCGCTTAACTTATTTCATGTGTCGGATACCAAAATCCACCGGCTGGGTTTGCACATAAAAACTTATAAGCTTTCATAAAGGGGTGTCATCAATCTCTATGTCGAGACGTGGATTCTATTAACTAGCTATCATTTCGCAAATGCATATTATCATTATCCAACTTATCGGGATTTATTTGACTCAAATATCCTAGACCTCACCTATTGATAAATCAAGACAATGAATAATATACACCGCTAATAACAGCTATATCAAGATTAAGAGTATAAGTATATTTGATGAGCTAGAGAATTTGTTTTATATAGTCAGTACAAAAACACTTATCTCTATTTGGTCCGTTCAATGCACACAAAGCGCACTAGCACAAGAAGTTAGAACTATACTGTTCCTATAATCAAGATAAATTATATATAATCTTGTACTACAATCATACTGATGGCTTTGTCCAAATTTCATTTTAGATTGTGAACATTACTTTATTATTTATAAGAACCGATGATTTAATCTTCCGTGTATAAGCTTGGCTCTACACACTAAATCAACTACTATATAAATCATAGGACACACATGACACAATTGACTTATATAAATAACAATTCATGATATATAATAAATGAATATCAATTGTTCGACAAGGAATAATTTAACTAAAACTGCATGGTTATTAGTATATCCCAATAAATATAATAGGGTAGCCCACTGTTATCCCCTTAGACTCGGCGGATTATGGAATAGCATGGCTATGACGGAATTTGGGGTGTTGCTCCTAGTTATGGCTAAATGCGGGTTGAAAGCAACATGAACTTTGGTTGCTTTGTCAAGTGCGGGCTTGAAATGACTTGGTGGGATCAAGGCATGAATGAGCTGGTTGACAAGCAATTGTGGTACATCAGCTAGGCAGCCTAGTGCCTTTGTGAGTGTCAAGATGGCAAACGGTCAGCTTGCAATTGCAAGTGAGCTCGGTAGAGGACAAATGACTTTGTGGGCAATGGGGTGTCAAGACTTGGTGTCTTGATGCCAAGGTAAGGCAATGGTGTGGCGTGGCTAAGTGTTAGTTCATGGCACTTGGCCAAGATTGGGGCAAAAATGTGCTGAAAGTAGGCTAAGAAAGCTGGACGATTTGAGCTGAGTGGCTGGCAAAGGCACAGCCTTGGCCGCATGGGCAGCAGTTGAGTGGCCAAACATAGGCAAAGAGTGGGCTGAAGTGGCCGAGTTATGCGCTGAGCTGGCCGAAACGTGGCCTACATGGCCTGCCTAGTGTCAAAAACGTCCCCTTCCACTTGTACAAGCCTATGGCTGATTCCACATTGTATTTAAGTCTTTTATATGCCATTTTAAACACTTAGATAGATTTATATAGTTTTCTTAGGTGAGAAAATGTTTAGCCTTGGTGGCTTTCCTTTGTATTTGGTGTGAATAATATAAAGGTTGAGATTTTTTCCGCAAACTCTGTCTATTTCATTTATGCATTTACATTTCAGTATTGTGAATGATCTTTACTACATCTTGCTTCAATCATCTGCCTAAAACACACAAATGTTGCTGCCTATTTCGAAATCTAAGACAAACGACCCTAAAAATATTCTAAGTGTTGGAAACGGCTGAGCCTTGCGGGCGGGCTGCTTGGTTGCCTCACAGGGTAAACCTCAGCGGGTTTGATTGCTCAAAATCGACCTTGTGACAATTTGGTGTCAAAGCTTGACAGATCTGGTTCGTTGTTTAGAGAAAAACTATAGTTGGTGGAAATAGTAGCGCGGAAATGAGGGAAAGGTTGGCTAAACTTGAGGCGTTGGTGGGTGTAACTGATGACGGGGTGGATCTAGTTGATGTGCTGACACAATTGGCTCATCTTAAGGCCCATTGTGAATGTCTTGAGGCAGAAAGCCAAGCCTTCAAGAGTGTTGCTGCGGCTGAGATTGAAGAATTAACTAAGAACAACGAAAACTTGAACTTGAAAGTCGTTGTACTTAGGCGGGCTATTGGAACGGGTGTTCAACGAGTTGATGAACGTCCTAAGGTAAAGATCCCTGAACCTAAGGCATTTGAGGGCTCTCATAACGCTGTTGTGCTTTAGAATTTTCTTTGGGACATGGAGCAATATTTTGAGGCAGCCAATGTCGATGATGGTGAGAAAGTGGCTTTGACAACACGTTACTTGGCTGGTGATGCTAAATTATGGTGGCGTACTCGTGTTGCTGATGATGTGAGTGCGGGTAGAACTAAGATTGAGTCGTGGGAGCGGCTTAAGAAAGAATTGAAGGATCAGTTTTTACCTAGTAATTATTCATGGATTGCTAGGGACAAACTGAAACGGTTGAAACAAACCGGTTCTTTGAGAGATTATATCAAGGAATTTAGTTCTTTGATCTTAAGTATAAGCAATATGTCCGAGGAGGATAAGTTGCACAATTTTATATTTAGGCTGCAAGGGTGGGCTCAAATGGAACTAAGGAGGCAGAACGTGAAAGATCTCTTTAGTGCCATTGCGGCTGCCGATGCATTAGGCGACTTTAGGCGTGAGGATGCTGAATTTTCTACTTCTAAGTCCAAAAAGGGGAATAATGACAAGGAAAAAGAGTAGAAAAATGTTGAAAAGTGCAATGCAACGTGTGAGGCTAATGGCAAAGGGAAGGCAGCGTTTGATAAGCCTAAGGAGCAAGGAAAAAAACCACGTGGCTGTTTTATTTGTGATAGGCCACATAGGGCAGCAGACTTTCCAAAACGTGCTAAGCTAAATGCTCTTCTTACTAATGATGATGCTGAGCCTAAGGATGGAAATAAAGAAGAGTACGTGGCTGCTGTATTTTGTAGTCCATTGGTTGTGAATAAAGCTGAAATTGGTTCGACGAGGGCGTCGAATTCAACTAGTGGGGGTGGTTTGTTAACCCCTTAGACTCGGTGGATTATGGCATGGCATGGCTATGACGGGATTTGGGGTGTTGCTCCTAGTTATGGCTAAATGCGGGTTGAAAGCAACATGAACTTTGGTTGCTTTGTCAAGTGCGGACTTAAAATGACTTGGTGAAATCAAGGCATGAATGAGCTGCTTGACAAGCAATTGTGGTACATCGGCTAGGCAGCCTTGTGCATTTGTGAGTGTCAAAATGGCAAACGGGCAGCTTGTGGTGGTAAGTGAGCTCGGTAGCGAACAAATAACTTTTTGGGAAACGAGACATCAAGACTTGGTGTCTTGAAGCAAACGCAAGGCAATGGTGTGGCGTGGCTAAGTGTTAGTGCATGGAACTTGGCAAAGATTGGGGCAAAAGTGTGCTGAAAATAGGCTAAGGCAGCTGGACGACTTGAGCTGAGTGGGTGGAAAAGGCACAGCCTTGGCCGCATGTGCAGGGCACATGGGCAACAGTTGGCGGCCAAACATGGGCAAAAAGTGGGGTGAAGTGGCCGAGTTGTGCGCTGAGCTGGCCGAAACGTGGCATACATGGCCTGCCTAGTGTCAAAAACGTCCCCTTCCACTTGTACAAGCCTTTGGTTGATTCCACATTGTATTTAAGTCTTTTATATGTCATAATTAAACACTTACATAGATTTATATAGTTTTCTTAGGTGAGAAAACGTTTAGCCTTGGTGGCTTTTCTTTGTATTTGGTGTGAATAATATAAAAGTTGGGATTTTTTCCGTAAACTCTGTCTATTTCGTTTATGTATTTATATTTCAGTATTGTGAATGATCTTTACTACATCTTGCTTCAATCATCTGCCTAAAACACACAAATGTTGCTGCCTATTTCGAAATCTAAGACAAACGACCCTAAAAATATTCTAAGTGTTGGAAACGGGTGAGCCTTGCGGGCGGGCTGCTTGGCTGCCTCACGGGGCAAACCTCGGCGGGTTTAATTGCTCAAAATCGACCCAGTAACACCTATAATGTTAAAGAATGTGATGACCAGAGCGCTGATTTGTGAAATTTGATTAATAAAAGTTAAATTATGATATCATTTGAAAATTTTCAGCATTCCAACCAAAATCAATGTTAACACATTAATGAAGTAACCCAAAACCTTTTGAAAATTTATTTACGAAACAATTGAAGGACCATGTAATTGTTTAACGTAATGCAATTTGCGAAATGGTTAATTAAGTAGTTGATTAAAAGTAGGGGCGGCGGCCATTTGTCATCGATCCTACTCAATATACACCAAAAATACAACGTGCTTGTGCTTATCCACGCCCTATTATTCTTGTCATGTCTCCCTCTCAACACTCGTCACCTGTCGGCTGTCGCTGGCCAGCAATGAATTTTAGAGAAGCTATACAAATTAAAATACATGGATGGATACTCCTTCTAAATTGGACAATGAAATGCCACAAATTGATTCGCTTTATTACTTTTATAAAATCATAAGTTTCAAACTTCTATGTTTCTAATGAAAAGCAAATCAATTTACTTGTAAAAAGATTTTATTAAAAATCAAAGTTGGAGTACTATTTCTCTAAAATCTTCAATATTCCAATTTAGATAAGTTCGTTCGTCTTTCCAAATGTGAACAACATGAGGAAGTCTTGTTGTTAGGAAGACTTTGAGTTGGTGTGTGAACCAGTCCAAGAAATCACTTGTTCATAGACGCGTTACCAACATGGACTACTACCCGCCTTTTATGCGCATTTGAAACAGTCATTTTTTCATTGTTGTAATGCAATTATGCAAACGCGCAACTTGGGACAACTTGTCCCAAGTGGTGTAAACTCGAACTTAATAAGAAAGCTCAACCTAAGGAGCTGCCTAACCAAGTTTACACAAGTTTTCATATACAACATTCGAAAATTTAATTCAAATTTATTTCCTTGAGATCTCCAAATATAAAAGTAAACTATGAGTTAAGCTGGAAAAGAGTAAGATAGTATATAACATGAATCTTTCTTCTAACACAAGTATTTGATAAGATCGTAGAAAAACTAAGCTGGAAAATGATGTCGTCGTACTCATTAAGAGTCGTCAAAACGAGATTGAATGGTGTTTACTAAGAGCCTGTTTGGCCAAGCTGTCAAAATCAGCTTATTTTGAAAAGTGTGTTTTTATCAAAAGTGCTTTTCAAATAACTGTTTTATAAGATAAGCAGTTTGTATTCGGCTAAATTTTAGAGAAGTGCTTTTGTTATTAATTTGTGCTTGACCAATATTTAAAAAAAGATCAAATTACGAAAATGGATATATAATAACATTAATTTGCTTAAATATGGAAGCTTGAAATGAGTATTTTTATCCCAAATAATCAAAAATATTTATTTTTCTAAGAAGCTACTTTTTTATCTTCTTCCTACCGCAGAAAAACAGCTTCTGCTGCCAATCAGAAACATTTATTTTTTCTAGAAGCTTGGCCAAATACCTCAAAAATTTAAAATAAACACTTTCTGAGAAAAATAAGTACTTCTGGCTCCCAAAAACTTGACCAAACATGCTCTAAGTGATTAACAAACAATAGAATAAGAACTTTTACACAGTGACCACATGAATTTCACCACAAATAAATCAATCAATTGAATGTCCGCTACAACTATGTCTATATAGTATATACTATATACAAACAACAACTATAATTTTCAGCCCACCACAAAGAAAAGAAAAATTACATAAACTAGTCAACAAAAAATTCGTGAATCCTAATAAATCTTCCTGTAACAAATCAATATTCCCTCTATAATCCTTTGAATAATTCAAGTTTAGGTGGAAGAGATAGCCTTGACTTCTTTGCTGGATGAGGACTCTCCACCTCATCCTCGCCGGAACCAAATCCCGGCCAAAACTCCGGCAACGCGGGAATATTCAAGTCAAAGTCACGGTGATGACTAATAGTGGACCCGACACCTTCAGATGACGTCACCCCAACACTTACACTTCCGTTACCGTTACCGTTACCACCGTCATAGTGGCACCTTTTATGACCACCTAAAGCTTGTCCAGTAGGAAAGCACTTGTGACAAATTGAACATTCGTGAGTTCTTCCGTTACCGTTAACGTTAGCGGAACTAGTTCCCGTTACGTTAGTAGTAGTGGAAGTAGTAGATTGTTCATCTCCTCCCATGCTGACAAGTTTCCGGTGACTTGCTTTATGTCCACCTAAAGCTTGATAAGACCCAAACCCTTTACCACAAACGGAACACTTGTACAAATTCTTCTGTTCCAATAACGTCGCGTTTATTTGCGACGTTACTGGAACTGATGGTGGTAGTGGTGGTGGTGGTAGAGACTGTGAGTTATTAACAGAACCATCGCTACGTGCTAGCATGATAAGACAAAGTGCTAAATACTCTTCTTCAGTACACTGTCGTTCCATGCTGCGTTGCCTTTTTGATCTTTTACCTTTTGTCCAACTCTCAAGGTACTTAAGCCCGTTGTTCTCAAATTGGAATGATGGTGGTGTTGTTGTAGTTGGAGAATTCAATGCTTCAAGTGCCATGATAGTTTTCTTGTTTGCCTTACTAAACTCAATCAAGTATAGAGAGAAAACTTTCTTGTTTGTATTACTGAAAAGATTCTCTTGTTTGATTTACTAAAATCGAATCAAGATTAGTAGAGATAAGTATTATTGAAGTTGAGGTAGTATTATTGAAAGAATTTGAATGTGCAACTAGAAGAGGTAGAGAAGTTGTTTTGTTGAGTGAATGAGAGTGAAGAATGTGTTTGAGATATATATAAGGGGAGAAAGAGAGGGAACTGGGAAGTTGCGTGGGAAAGAATAAGAAAGTAAGATGGTTACACAAGTAATTGGAAAAATATAAATAAAGAAGGGGAGTGGAGCACGTTGGAAAATAAAAGGAGTATTTGTGTGCCAAGTGGTAGATTCAAAGTACAAGTGGTACTGAAGTAAATTTTGTATTTAGGTGTGTGGGCTTGGTGAGGAAGCAACCTAAGCTTAGTATTTTAGTGAGGAGAGTGAGTCAGTGAACAAAGACTGCAGACTAGTTGACTATGGACTCAGTCTAAGTCAAAACTCAACAGTACTAAGAAAGAAACAAAATGCCCCACGCGGTGATTTTACTATTCCTATTTCCTAATACTCCGTAATAGGAGTAGCTTTTTTCGTTAGTTATGAATTTATATTCTAAATTAAGTAACAATACACAAATTTTATTTTAATTTTGTCGGTTTAAACGCTATTAATTAAGTTCTTCCAATTGGCAATGACTTTTTGGAGAACACATAAAGAAGGCTTTAACTAGGAGCAGCCGTGTGTGTGTGGAAGGTAAAGACCAAGTTGCGATAGGTGACTGCGACTGAATTGGTTCGCCAACTTTTACTTTGATTCAAAGGTCGGCTACTGCCATTCACCCCATTATAAATGCATGAATCTTGCAAACAATCACATTATAAAAATGGTGAAAGGACTTGGAAATATGCCTCTTTCTCCAATTGGACTTATCTAATTTCTTCGCATAGTCATATAAGATAAGTGTGATTAATTACTCGGTGAACAGTATTAACATTAATGGACCATTTCTTATTTCTGAAGACGGCTTTAAGGGAAGAGACATGGTATTTTCCTTACCAAGGACCACAGCTGGTATTCTAACCAGAGTGTCTACCTCATTTTGCAAAGCTACCCAATTAGAATGGCATTCAAACTCTTGATATATTCTACTTTACTCTAGATAGACATATAGATACAATGAATAGTAAATGTACTTCTAGTCAAACGAATAAAGAGGTGGTCATTCTCCACTTGATATGCTGGTTCATTCAATTTTTAGTGATGCATCGCACGATGTTACTAGCTCCTTAATTAGTACTTTGCTTGTTAACATAGTGTTCAACGGATTCAACTTAGTTTTCCCTACAAGCATCATCAATGAGGTGTATCAATATCCCTACACGTGAATATTTAGACTATCTGGACAGTATGAAGATATATTTTGTTAAATCTCTAAAAAGCTTTCCTCCCCAGTGAAAATAGAGTACAACAAACCTCGTAATATGAATTTTGAATGGAAAGTTAGATTAAGAAAATAGTTTGATATGGTACTGTAGATCAGGTAATTAGGTTGTTAACATATCATGGTTAGAGGCACCTTTAATTCGGTCTGCAGTCCACCTAACTTCATGTGTATCTATATTCGTGGTATCGTGGCACTTAACTAATGCAAGAGGCCTAACTATAATTTTAGTTGTTGAAAAATACTTTGAGGGAAAAAAAAATAATGATCTAGTACATCTAAAGCTGAGAATGAGCTCTCTCTCTCTCTCTCTCTCTCTCTCTCTCTCTCTCTCTCTCTCTCTCTCTCTCTCTCTCTCTCTCTCTCTCTCTCTCTCTCTCTCTCTCTCTCTCTCTCTCTCTCTCTCTCTCTCCTAGATAGGCATTGGCCCATGCTAAGCCCGGGCCTGCCATTTTGTTTGATAAAGTTTTTCTAAACCAAAATATGACAGTGTAAAAACTTACTCCCTCCATTATTGTAGAAATATTCTATTTCACTAACTAATTTTAGTTGTGATCAGTTCTAAACTACAACTTCAATTTCAAATCTAACAAGATTACAATCATTAATCTGCCGAGAGTAAACTTAACATGCATGGTTCAAACCATAGTCATTTACCTGAGGGGTTATTGATAATTTTTTAGAATAAAAAATCATCTTAATTAATCACTTGAAATTTCTAACATGTCTAGGGCGAATGAATTGATCAATTGAAAGTTAATATGCTTTCAAGAGAAACTGATATTTAGCAAGTTGCATTTTTATGTCTTTGAAACAGACAGAAAATTATTTGCTAAACTTTACTTCTAGCTTTCAAAATATTTTTTAATGGATAACAAATGGTGATCAATTTTATAGCTTAGAATAGTATGTGCATTTCGACAATGGTGATATGTGCATTTTAGAAGTAAAATTTTAAATTACTCGCTGTTACACTTGTCAAATTTTAATACAAGATTCACATGAGTAGTATTTATTAAGAGATCGTAGAGGATACCTCTTTATTTTTTGTGAAAATTTTACTTTTTTCAAATTTGTGTGAGGACTTGACCAAGGCTTACTTAACCACTTCTCTTACATCTAGCTACTTCCAACCCTCAGCTCCCCCACTCTTAAAAATCTTCCTCCAAAAGCATCAGCCTTGCCGGAAGTATTTCGACTATAATAGGTTCTTATTTTAGTTAATTAAATTTATAATATAGTAGTTCTCATTTTCTCATGCATAAATCATTTTAAGTTATTATTTAATTATTGTGTTCCTTTCTTTCTTAGATTTATTTTGATTTTGTATTTTTTCTTGATTTACTGTTAAAAAAAGATGTCAAAGATAATTTAGGGTGGAGCCACCTTATTCATATATATGTATTGCAAGTAAATAATAATAAAATGCATCATAAATACAAGAGTTGAGTTCCTTGACCTGAAATAAAACGTTTAATCTCTATTATCTTATAATGAATTGTCACTTTTTAAAAGTAATGTAAAGAAGAAATTAGCTTATTTCATGCTAGATGCTAGATGCTTGACGCAAACAAGCTCTATTTTTATTTTTATTTTCAAATTCTTGCAAGGATCTTCTATTAAATTTCATTACTATATATGACGGACCGAATAATATTAAGAATTATTTTTTCGTAAAGAATACTATCATCTTATTTTATAAACCATACTAATATCTTTTTAACAACTATGTATACGTGAATAAAAATATATATACATGCATATACAAATAATAAATATTCACCCTAAAGTTTATGTCCTATAATAAATTTTAAATACTATATCGTTGGCTTTGAAAATTATTTGAAGTAATTATAAATTGTGTAATAAATACTCCTAAAACTTCTTTTAGCATAAATATCTCAATATAATCAAGGATGAAAGGCAAAGCGAAAGGGAAACGAAAGAAAAAGGAAACGGGAGAAACTTATTGGAGGGTTGGGGGGAGGGGACTTGGGGTTGAATTGGGAAGTCTAGGGTCCCACTAAACTTGTCAAATATTGGAAGCCTGTATAAGTAAAATTTTCATAATTTGTAGTGGATCATTGTCACCTTTTGGTACTTTTCCATGACATCATCATTTTGGTAACATTTAAGAAGTCCTAAAGTTGTCTAAATTTACTAAAAAGTGTGCAACCATGTGATATCATAAAAATTTGGAATTAGGGGTAAATGTGTAACTACGGAAAGCACACCCCCAACTTTTTTTGTGAGGACGACAAAAGATAGGGTGTTCTCCTTTATTAATAGTAGTAATATATATATATATACATATATATTGCAATATTGGTTCACATGCTCAGTGGAACGATCTGTGCCGTACTTTATAATCTTGTTATGAGACATTCAATGCATACTTTTATTTTCAGTTTGTTTCCTTTTAAAATACTAATCAATATATATATATAATTCTGGGCCTAAAAAAGGTGATGTGGCACATCTCTTAGGCCTAGGATCACATTTATCTTTTTTCTCAATTTTTTGAACTTTCCCTTCTTTTTATCCATTTTTCTTATTTTTAAAATAGACCAAAAGTCATCATTAATGACTCACACCTATTCATCTCAATAATTTCTATCATTCATGGATCAATAATTTCGAAGAAATACATGTCCATAACCTCCAAAAATTTAATGTGTGTAGTAATAGAGAAATGAAGAGATAACCTGGAATAAAAGAGTATATGAAGGCTGAAAATTACTCATTCCCCTAGAAGTCGTTCTTTCTCCATTTCCATGAGCATTCACGTCTGCAACTCTTCTTTTTACTAAATTCTTCTTTATCTTTTAGTGGCTATATTTGCTAATCTTTTTGGTAGTTTAGTTTAGGTTTAATTTGTTTTCCTATAATATAATTGATTTGGCTAAAGGGAAAGCATCTCTAATACAACAACACATATTGACAAGGTGATGAAAACGGAAGGTTCATGCATGACTTGGATGTTGCTCTATCCGAATACCGGAAGTCTGATAATCCCGCATTGAAATCAACTTATAGTATACCTCTTTAATAGTTTTTTGCGTGTGTTATATAAGTGGGATGGCCTGGGTGTGTTTGTGTTTAAATCAAAAAAGGGACTCCTCTTGCCCATCTAACTACTATTTGGTGTTATGAACAGGATTATATACGTTTATTCAAGAAAAAGGGAAGGAAAAGAAAACATATATGGTAATTTGCTATATTTGTTGAACAGTTTATATTCTTGTGCTTTTTATTATTTTATTTAAACAATTTCTTACTTATTCATCAGTTCGAAGTATAGGGAGGAGTTCCATTTTTTCAGTAGAAGATCAAACTATTTTACTTTTTGTGATGCAATCATTGTTTTGTCTATTTTTTTAAACGTGTATAACAATTTAGTAATTGTTTCTTTTCCTTTCTTTTCTGTTTCGTTAGATGTATTAATTGTTTCTTCTTCTCTTTTCTTTATTTTGTGAATATAATAATTTAGGTTATTTACATTTTAGCTCTTTACTAGATAACTTATGAATTAGAATTGGATAGCCATGTATTTAGGTAAACTTGCTTGAACATCAATCAATAGACGATCATATGTGTAGGAAATAGATTAATCTCCAATACTTTAATAAAGTTGTTGCACTTAAGCAACGTGTACAAAAAAAAAAAAAAAAAAAAAAAAAAAATATATATATATATATATATAAACACGCGCGCACACACCTTTGTGGTCTATGAGAAAGTGAATGTATCATCTTTTATAGTCCAAGAAAGTATCATTTTGCTTAACCTTTTACTATTTTCAATTTTCTTCAAATTCTTGCTCCTTCTATTAGTACCTCATTTTTTACCTTATTTTCACTCATGTTAGTTTACCATTATAGCAAAAAGAAAACGTTCCATAATGGTGATGATGCCTTTACAAACAGTTGCAACATTTTATTTTGTTTGCCTATCTTTATTATGAGTCCTAAGAAAACGTCTCCATGATGCCTTCTAATTACAGTTACTTTATTACATTGTATTTAGCTTACCCATCTTTATTAGGAGTCATTAATTATAATCTTTATTCATTAAGAGGTTACACACAATGAATCATTTCCCCCTATTTAGTGTCTTTTTCCTGTATAATTACAAGAATATTTAGGAAGACGGTTACCGTGACAAATCTTCCCACGCATGCTTTCTTCCTCTCTTTATGTAGTTTTGATAAGATTGAAAACTATGGCATAGTCTACATTTTATTATCAAATGTTTTCTCTTCTCTCTCTACCCCATTATTAGGTATATTATACTAATAATATTCCTAACTTAATATAAAACATTATACTCTAAGCCAAATCATTTTATTTTAAATATGATTATTTTTGTTCCCTTCAAATTGTAGATAGCAACGGGTGTTGTTTATGTGGGGTTGCAACTATGCAGAGCTCGGGAGGTAAGTGGAAGTTAAGAGTTATTTCTAAATAGTAAGCGACATGAATCATTTTATGTATTACTTTTTATCGACTATAAATTCGATTCATAATTAAGAAATTCCCCCCATCCCACTAAAATTTAATTTTTCTTTTGATTTTTTAAATAATTTTGTTCTATTGCTTACTGTACAGTTTGGTGAAATTACTTTATAGGAAGATTTTGGAGAGAAATTTGTAGATGGAGGTTGTCCTTTACTTCGTCATAGTAACTTCCACCACATTTAAACAATTTTTGTCTTTAAGTTTAATGAAATTTTTTATTTCTTGAAACAGATTATGTATCATCTTTGGTTAGGAAGTTTATGCTATGATTACAAATAAAATCAACATTCTTAATTAGCTTTTACACATTTCTATTTAGTTTCATTTTCTACGTAACTTTTCCCTTCTTTTTTTATGTATAGTGATAAATAATACACAAAGGCAACCTATAAAAGATGCGAGTGGAAGGAAACATAGAAGTAACATATCGATTACCAAAAAAAAAAAGAAGTAACATATCTTATGTCAATAGAATAAAATATATAGCAAAATAGTCAATATGCGTTTTCATGAAGAAAGTTGAAGGAGCAGAGCAGAAATTAGTAAGGTCTATTTGTTAAATTATAAAAAGCTCTTAGGGGTTCACAATACAAAGCCGAGTTTATTTTTTTATATCAAGGAATAAGTTTTGTTGCTTATAGATGAATGCAGGAGTTTAAAACTTAGCAGATAATCCTACTAGCCTTTTTTTTAAAAAAAAAAAAAAATAATTATGATTTTCATCACGTGAAAGAGCAAAGTTAATTGCATATTGATGGATTTCCTGATACACTATAATTAATATTAAAAAAATTAGGGCTAACACTCTGCTAAAAGTATTTTAATAAATGGAGTTCATCTAAGCTCTGCTCATACATTTATAAAAATGAATGTGTTCTAAATTTTCACAGCCGCGCAACGCGCGGGCTATTTTACTAGTTTTATATATATATTGTTGCCTTTGCACAGCACTGAGTCTAACAATATTCCAATTAGTCGGCCTTCCTCAACTCTCCTGAAATCAAAATGATACGCTTTTTTCCCCATAAAGTGCTCAAAAGATTTTTAACATATAAAAACATACAATATGCATCTATTAGGTTAAAACAAAAAATTGTACTACTTACTAACTAAAGCTTATATTACGCCTCAACAATGGGTAGTTGACCAGATAGTGAACTGTGTATTTCCAAAAGAGGATCCAAACTTGCCGCAATTAGGACATTTTGGTAGGTGATGATCTGAGTGTGAATGTGCGTTCTAGAATATTTTAAGGTGCTAAGATGGCTACGTGGAAACATCCCAAGTCAACATTATGCAACTTGCCAGTCTAACACGTCTAACCAATATCGAAACACACATAGACAATTCCAGAAGATACTTCTACACAGTCCTACTCATCATTGTTGGTTATTCGTAAGTCAGCTAATCATCATAGTTCCCTAACCAATAGCACAAGTGTTAGAATGGAATAGTATTTTAAAGGGAGAAAAGTCCGTTATTGGTTAAAAAAGATCTTTTAATTAATCACTTTACAAAGAGTTCGTTCTTTTGGAATACTAGATGTTATACGCAGTGCACCTATTCAGCATAGTAGAAGGGAGATTGAATTGTGTCCTTCGATTTTCGCCTAATAACTTAATCCTTTATCACAAAAACTTGGTTCTTGTGTAAGTTCTTCCCAACACATAACAAACACAAAAGATAAAACTGAAGATAAAGAACACAGTGTTTTTACGTGGAAAACTCCTTGCTCAAGGGAGAAAAACCACGGCCCACTCTCTGGAATTTTAAAATCACTTCCACTAATACAATGAGCAGATTTTAAATTACAAATTCTGTAACCAAGGGGCTACACTCTAGACCCTAACACACTTAAAGCTAAACTCTAGCTTTTACAAGTTATTCTCAAAAGTTTCATCTAAAACAGTGCTTCTTGGACTAAGCAAAATATATAGTACTGTAAACTCAAGTTTACATGACAACAACAATAAAGAACCTATTATATTCTATAAACTGGATAAGAACACAGTTCTTCAAAGGTTGTCTGCAGTTATCCACTCACTCACGGTCAATGATTTGTTTACTTTGTGTTTGCTCTCAACTCTCGTGATAAGTGAATGAATAGTGATTGCCTCAATTACTTGCTTTTATAGGGTACATGAAACCCTAGTAGTTTATCACTAGGAATCTTCTCAATTATGGTAAGAGAAGATCTCCTATGATATACTCCTTGTATAGTACTAGCTCTATGTTCACACTTCATAGAGACAGTCCAGGCATGAACTATTTGCTGACTAGGATAATTATACCCGTACTCGTCAAGTTTTCCTAGTACTGCATGAATTTGCAACTTATGATCTTTTCGATTAGTCATGCCTAAGGACTAGGTTCTTCACCAGGTCCTTTGTTTGTCAATCTTCAAAACAGTAACATTCTCAACAAATTCCCCATTTTTTATGATGACAAACAAATGTTGTCAAGGGACATGTACATGCAATCATCAAGACATAATAATAAGATGCAGTTTGAAATAGAAAAATTTAAAACAGATGAATTGGGTTACAGACATCCCAACATTTCTTTCTTCCCCCTTTTGGCATCATCGAAAAGATCTTACAATCCTGTAAGAACAAGTCAGCAAAGTCCAATCTATAGCACAAGGCAGCAAGTTTACTAAGCAAGAACACACATAATATATCTAAGGGCCCAAACAGGACACGATAGCATCAGTTAAAAACATATTAGTTCAAACAAGCAATTTAAAACCAACAAATCTAGGGTTCACACATATGTAACCCATTAAGTACAAACCAACAAAAAATAGCAATTGTCTTAAATATACATCACAGACAGAATAGGATGACTAAGGAACCAGTGAAGGAATGAAAAAGGGATGATCAGGGGTAAAGCTTGAAGTGCTTGACAAGTGCTTCTAGGTTCTTCGAGTTATTGGCTCTTTCAACCACCAGCTCGGCCTGGTATCTGGTGCACTCAATGGTCAGGCGATCGATCTCTCGATCCTTCAGCTTCAACTCTCTTTCTTCCTGCAGATCCAGCATGGTCTTCTCCAATTTTTTAACAGCAGACACATCTTCATATGGTCTAAAGTCCTTAGTTTCATTAGCTTTTGCAACCTTGATCTGCCTAGGACGTTTTGATGCCCTCTTCTCCTTAAAGAAATCGCATATCTTCAGAACATTCATTCCAAATATTTGATGATGCGTGGACTTATTCCCATTGTTAAGAGGAACACCAAAGTGTTCGAAAATCTGCTGCAATATGTAGAAATGCACTAAGGAATGTACCTTCTTCCTAGTATCAGCAATCCTCTTGAAATGCCTTAATAAGCGTAGGTAGATTTATCAAAAAACATTTGTCCATCAAATCTATATATGTCAGATCCACTGCACAAGCTTCATTATTTCTCTCACCTCTTGGTAATAAGAATCTGTGCACAAACTCGAAAAGTAGCTGATGGGCTGGTTCTATATCTTTCTTGTCAACCTTTCTTTCGTTCCTGAGTCTGGGGTTTCCACTGAACTTCTTGGTCACCTCAAGAGAAGTAACACCATATGTCCTCTTGGGCCACTTCAGCTTCAAGTATCTGCAATATCCTTCTACAGGCACTCCCAAGATAACCCCTAACGTAGTTCTTCCAAACTCTATCTTGTTGCACTTGGTGCACCTTTGTAAGACACTAGAGGGGGTGAATAGTATCCTTACCCGATTTTTAAATCTTAAAACTTGCTTTTAACTATCTGTGCCTAACCCACAAAGACCAGGTTCCTTGCAAGTTTTACCTATCTCTGAAACTGAACAAATTGCGGAAACGTAAAGAACACAGAGATTTTTACGTGGAAAAATCCTTGCTCAAGGGATAAAAAATCACGACCCAAACTCTTGGGATTTCAACTCTTCCACTAAAGGAAAACCCGAGCAAGTTTTAGACTACAACGTAATGTAATCAAGAAACTAGAACCCCCTAGTACCTAGAACCTTCACAGCCACACGTTAGCTGGTAAGGTTACTTCTACTTAACCTCAACAAGCAATCTCTACTTAATGTTTCTCAAACAAGCTGATAAATTACAACTCAATAGCCTATAACAAAGAAACTAAAACAACAGACTTATCTATGAAACTGCTCGTTCGTAAGGTTCTGCTGCTCAGCCTTTGTTCTTGCACACAAAGCTTCTCACAATCTGATTGTACTTGATATGCTCTGTTGAGATGTCTTTTGTGCGTGTTGAATTTGGCCAAATTAACTTGTATATATAGGCGCTAGACTTAGCCGGATCCAACTAAGTTTAGGAATCATTTTCCTCTTTGAAATCAGTTTTAAACAAGGTTACTCATATTTCCTTATTTAAAACCTAAGTTAATTTGCCTTAGTTCCCCAATCCATTTACGTTTAGGAACCGCGTCCTTCTCAGCACCGCTTCTTGCTTCTTCTGTTTCCGGTAGGATTGGAACTTTGACCCAACTGTTCTTTTCTTTTCTTCTTCAGATCTGACTTGAATATCTCGTTTGAACAGCTGGTCTTCTCACTTCGACTGTGAACCTTTTCGTGGTCCACTTAGCACCAGGTCCTTTGTCATCTTCAAAACTCATCCTTCAACAAATTCCCCCTTTTTGATGATGACAAACAATGTTGTCTCACTGAGGGTTTAAACTCTCAAGAACCTGTAAAAATAAACCACTAACCACGAACCAGGGTAATAACAGTTAGGCGAAAATAGGTCACAAACATATAATGAACTAACAACATCTAACTTCCCCCTTTTGGCATCATCGAAAAGTTTCACAGTTGTAAGAACCTGCTCAACTTAAATTAAGTCTAGTTGACTCTAGTGCAAAAGGTAGCAAGCCAACCTTTAAACGTCATAAACCTGTTTCAGACAATAAATACTAGCAAAATAGGATATTTATATCAAAACAGAGGCAAATCGGCTTAAAACATCCAAACACCATTTAAATATTACAAACCGAGATATAATATTGTCTTAAAAACAGGCCATAAAAGAACCAGGGAGGGACTAGGGAAAGGAACTGGTTCAGAACTGGGAATACATGGATGTTAAAGAGAGCAAGCAACAAGGCGAGGCGACGCGACTTTCCTTCTCTTTCACGCTCCAGCTCTGCATCCAGCCTTGTGTTTTCAGCATTCATCCAGGCCAGCTCATCATTTTGCCTTTCAAGCTGCCTTCTGAACCCCTCAATCCTCCCGTCCATTCTATTGTTCCTCCTTTCATCTGCATCCTCCTCCATATGCTCTGGTTCATCAGCAGGTTCACCATCCAATACATAGTCACAAGATTTAATAATGTTCCTCCCAAACAAGTCATTGTGGTCCGGCTCAGTCCACTTACCAACAGGCACCCCAAAGAAGTCAAATATCTTCCCCAGAAGAAATCCATAGACCAACGCATGTTTGCCTAACCCCATGTCAGCTACCCTACCAATGTGCTTAATCATCAATTCAGGCAGATTAATACGAACCTCGCGATCTAGCATGTCCATATAGGTCATATCCAGAAAGTTGGCTTCACTCCTTCTTTCCGACCTCTGCAGTAGGTTCTTCAGCACAAATTCAAAGAGCAACTGGTAGAAGGGTTGCACTGCCTTCTTCTTAACTTGTGTAGCCCTTGCCAGTCTTGGTCTCCTGCAAATTTCTGGGTCACCTCCAAAGCAGACACACCATCTCCTCTAGCCGGCCACGAGTTCCTCATATCCTCGCTGTAGCCCTGAGAGGGAATACCCAAAATCTCACTCAGTTCTACACTATCAAACTGGATCATCAACCCCTTGACTATGGTTGTCACAATACCTTCACTCACTGTGCAATTGGAATAAAATTCTCGAACCTCTTGCTCCCTCAGCTGTCTAACACGATCACTGAACAGGTTCAACCAACCCTGAGCCCTCAAATTAGCACCAAGCTGAGTCATTCCCTCAAGCTCTAGGTCAGTGAGAATTTTACCCTTCACCATTGGTAGACCTCTAAAATAGGCCACCCTCCTTTTCTTGTCTTCCTAGTCATCTCTAATCATCAACTTTGATCTGGAACCTCTCCTACGAACCTCAGGTTCCTCCACAATCCTCTCCTGCTGCTCTCTCATAGAACCTCGAGTAGTAGGTCTCCTAGCATGACTGACTGTCTTCCTTAACAGGTTCAGCAGATTTTCCTTCTCCCTTGTCACTGACAGTCTTTTCCACTACAGGAACTGTCTCAGAATAGGTTCCTCAACAGTGTTCTCAATTTCTTTTGCAACAACAACAACAACCTCTGTATCGACAACTTTTTCAGGGTTTTCAACAACTACCTTCTCCTTAGCTCCTACTTCATTCACAACATGCTCTACTAAATCTACAGGCACAGAAGGTAAACTAGTATCGACGACTATAGTACCAGCAGGAGAACTAGGGTTTACCTTTTTAGTTTCTTGAACGATTTCTTGAGTCGTTTCAATGATCCCTTCTTCCGTACCAGTTTCTGGAACACTTTCCCCCTTACTAGTTGCTTCTTCCGTCAACTTCTTCTGTCTCAGTTTCGCAAGCTTTCTCGCCATAGCCACAAAACGACTCGCTGCAAGTTGCTTTGCCTTTTTATTTAGTTTGGATATTTTGATTTTAGGAGAAGAGAGGTGAGAATCCACTTTGGAATTGGTCGACATTTCTTCTTTAGAGAGAGTTGTGTTTTAGAGAGAGAAAATATTTTGAGAGAGTTTTAGTATTTTAGCCGATAGAAACAATGTTTCTTTGATCAAATGATGGAATAGAGACGGGTATAGGTGTATCAGGAAGGGGAACGGGTTGATGGGATTGGAAAAAGTTGCTACTACTTATGACGCATAGGAGCTGACGCCAGCTTGGTTCAAAGTATTTGAATTTTAAAAGCTTACACTAATCCGGCGCCAAGAGAGGGTGATTAGTAACAAATTAGGCCACGTAAGACAACACTTACACTCAGTAAGTGATATAGAATGTGTACCTGAATGTCCATGCACCAGTTTCTTCAATTATATCCTTTATATCAAAAATTTGCCAGTATCTAAGTCATGAAAACAGGTTCCAAATAGGTTAGCAAGCAAAACAATTAAGTTTTCATAGTAGAATCAACTAAGCAAAGTTAAGCTAAGTAAAACAAGGAAACTTCACTAGCCAATCATTGGAAGAACCATGCGCTGCTTCGTTCATTGTATCTTGGTCATCCCTAGCTCAAGCCTGTTTGTTTCAAATTGGACCCTGTTCAATGCCTTAGTGAAGATATCTGTAATTTGATCCTCAGTCCTGCAAAAGTTCATAGTAATTAGGCCTTTCTCAACATTGTCCCTTAAAAAGTGATGCCTAATATCAATGTGCTTTGTTCTCTTGTGCTGGACCGGATTCTTGGCAATATTGACTGCACTGGTATTGTCACAAAAGATTGGAACTGGTCCACACTTGATTCCAAAGTCCTCTAACTGCTGCTTGATCCATAATCACTGTGAACAACATAAAACAGCTGCTACATATTCAGCTTTAGATGTGGATAATGCCACTGAATTTTGTTTGTTTACAAGAACCTAGGAAGTGTGCCATCCCAGATGTGCTTTTCCTATCAACCAAGTGACCAGCATAGTCAGCATCAGCATACCCAATTAGATCAAAACTCCCGCCTTTTGGGTACCATAAACCAAGATCTTGAGTTCCTTTCAAATATATCAAGATTCTCTTGACTGCAGTTAAGTGTGACTCCTTTGGTTTTGACTGGAACATTGCACACAGCCCCACACTATAAACAATATCTGGACGACTTGCAGTTAAATACAGCAAAGAACCAATCATTCCTCTGTACTTAGTTTCATCAATTGAAGCACTAGTTTCATCCAGATCTATCTTCGTTCCAAGAGCAATGGGTGTGTTCATATCCTTAGCAGACTTCATATCATACTTCCTTAGTAGTTCTTTGATGTACTTCTGATGGTGGATCATTGTGCCTTCCTGAGATTGCTTGATTTGTAAGCCTAAGAATAAATTTAGCTCACCCATCATACTCATCTCAAATTCACTTCCCATCAGGTCGGCAAACTCCTTGCAAAGGTTCTCATTAGTAGCACCAAAGATGATGTCGTCTACATACACTTGAACATTTAGCAGGTCCTTGGCTTTCTTCCTTAAAAGCAAAGTATTGTCTATTTTGCCTCTAGTAAACCCATTCTTCAATAGGAACCCAGACAATCTTTCATACCACGCCCTAGGAGCCTGTTTCAACCCATACAGTGCCTTGTCAAGTTTGTAGACATGATCAGGAAACTATGTACTTTCAAAACCAAGTGGTTGAATCACATACACCTCTTCATTCAAATAACCATTAAGGAATGCACTCTTCACATTCATCTGGTACAACTTAAACTCCATATAAGCTGCAAAAGCAATAAGCATCCTAATGGCTCTTGCAACAGGTACAAAGGTTTCATCATAGTCGATTCCTTCTTCTTGGCTGTAACCTTGAACCACCAGTCTTGCTTTGTTCCTTGTTACTATGTCATGTTCATCCAGCTTGTTTCTAAAGACCCATTTAGTACCAATGATGGACCTGTCTGCTGGTCGAGAGACCAGGTGCCATACCTTACTATGTTCAAACTGATGAAGTTCCTCTTGCATAGCAATCACCCAGTCGGGGTCCTCAAGTGTTTCACGTACATTCTTTAGTTCTATTGAGGACAGAAACGCAAAGAATGCACATAAGTTCTTCAAAGCTCTTCTAGTAATCACTCCAGTGTTTAGATCAGACATGAGGTTCTCCAGTAGCTGAAAACTTTGATATCTCCAAGGTTTAGGTTGAATCTGCTGAGTGTCATACCTAGGATGAGCTGAGTCATCTAGGTTTTCTTCATTTTGCTCTTCAGTTCCCCCTGTCTGATTGCCTTCTAGTTCCCCCTGAGTTTGATCCTTATCATCCTGATAACTTTTAACTCCATTCAAATTCTCAGGGTCTTCAGCAGGTTCATCTCTTGCAAAACCAATCTCCTGATCATCATCTTCTTGTCTGTTTGTAACACTTTCAGATTCATCAAATACCACGTGCACACTTTCTTCTACAGTCAAGGTCCTCTTGTTGAACACTTTATAAGCTTTACTTTGTGAAGAATATCCTAAGAAGATGGCTTCATCACTTCTAGCATCAAACTTCCCTAGAGGTTCTTTCCCGTTATTATGCATGAAACACTTGCACCCAAAAGCTCTGAGATGTGCAATATTAGGTTTCCTGCCTCTAATCAGCTCATAGGGAGTTTTCTCTAACAAAGGACAGATAGAACATCGATTTAGCATGTAGCAAGCGGCGTTGACTGCTTCCGCCCAAAAATTCTTTGATAGACCGCTTGATAGTAACATAGTTCTAGCCATGTCCTCCAAGGACCTGTTCTTCCTCTCCACTACACCATTCTGCTGAGGGGTCCTTGGTGCAGAGAAGTTGTGATCCACACCATGTTTATTACAATATTCTGCAAACTTAGCATTCTCAAATTCTGTACCATGGTCAGACCTTATACTCACTAGTTGAACCCCCAGTTTCTTCTGATTGACTCTGACCCAGTCCTCGAACATATCATATGCTTCATCTTTAGATCTGAGGAACAAGGTCCATGTGTATCTGGAGTAGTCATCAACTATTACCATTACGAACCTCTTACCTCCTCTGCTCATTGCCCTCATTGGTCCACACAAGTCCATGTGAACCAGCTCAAGTGGTTTAGAAGTACTAACCACTTTCTTTGACTTGAACGAAGATCTTACATATTTCCACCTCACATAAGCATCACAGATCTTGATGTCATTGAACCTCTTGCTTGGCATTCCACGAACCAGGTCCTTTAACACCAACTTATTTAATTGAGTCAGGCTTGCATGTCCTAGTCTCTTGTGCCACAACTGACTATCATTCTCTAGCACATTCAGACAAGTCAAATTATTTTCAGGAAGAGAACCTAATGTAGCCTTGTACACATTATTAGCTTGTTTTCCTTACATTATCACTTCACCAGTCTGCAGGTTCTTTACAGTGCAACCTACATAAGTAAAACTCACTAAGTTTCCTCTATCACATAGTTGAGAGATACTTAGAAGATTGTGCCTCAATCCATCCACACAGAGTACATTATCAATAGCATGATTGAGGGATCTCCCAACTTTTCCAATACCAACAATTTCACCGCTCTTGCCTCCTCCAAAAGCCACACTACCCCCCTTGAAATGCTGCGAGTAAGAGAAAGTTTCTTCTATCTCCTGTCATATTCCTGAAACACCCACTATCAATAATCAAGCTTGGGTTGTTCCATCTCACTCCAGCCTGCAAAAGAAAATCAAGGGTTAGTAATAGGAACCCAAACAAGCTTGTCCCTTTTTGTTATCGAATGGATGAATCAAATCTTTTCTAGCCCAATAAGGTAAAACTGATTTTTTATTCTTTACCACTGCTCCTTTTGCAACACTGCATTCATTCTTGATATGTCTCGTCTTACCACACAAGAAGCTGAGTTTGTTGCAAGGAAGTCCTACATATTTACCATTAGGGTTCCAAGCAGGTAAAGGTTTCCTATGTCCTAATCCAGTCTTACCTCTATTATGATTTTTCATGCAACCAATTCAAAGCTTCAGAAGACTTGTTCCATTTAGTGAGTCTGGTGAGCTCAGAGTTAGCTTTTTCAACCTTCTCCTGAAGAACCCGGTCTTTTCAGTCTCCTGATGTAGAGCCTGGTTTTTCTTTTTAAGCTCAGCTTCAAGGTTGATTTGAGCCTCACTAACTCTCTTAATTTTTGATTCTCAAGTTCGAGTGCAGAACCTAGCTTCTTCTCACAAAGCACCTGTTCCTTTAATTGAAGAGTTTTAATTCAAGGGCTGAGACTTTCTGTTTTAGTTCAAAAACTTGAGTTTCACTAGTAGTTAATTCCTTT
The DNA here is from genome assembly GCA_029990175.1 of Petunia secreta. Taxonomy (NCBI): domain Eukaryota; kingdom Viridiplantae; phylum Streptophyta; class Magnoliopsida; order Solanales; family Solanaceae; genus Petunia; species Petunia secreta. Next base: position 72,962 of record JARKIP010000050.1, read on the forward strand.
TTAAGATCATATTTAGCTTTTTCCAAGTTTTTATTTCCCATTGAAAAATAAGACACAACTGACATCAGTTGGTCTTTCTCAGAAAGTGCTTGTTCCTTTTCAGACCTCAAAGTTTCAATCTCTTCAATTAAAGTCAAGGCAAGCAAATTTAATTCCCTAGAAGAACAAGTATGAAGTCTAGTTTTCAGTTCATCGAGACTTACCTCAGGTGTATCATCAATCGAAGGTTCATTATCAGCCATCAGTGCCAATGGAGAATCATCTTCTGGTTCTTCTTCTTCTTCATCACTTTCACTTTCAGAAGGTCCCCATGTTGCATAGAAAGCCTCTTTCTTCTTCCTCCTTAATGCTCTAAAGTTGGGAGAATGTTTGGTCTTCTTAGGTTCATTCTCCTTGGAAGCTCCAGACCTTTTCCACTCAATATCCCACACCGGGCAGTCCTTTATAGGATGATCCTTCTTATTACACTTAAAACACCCTGAGTAGTCAGGATTTTCAATTATGTTATTCTTGGCAGGAGTGGCTCTATTCTTCTTCTTTCGAAGCCTAATGTCTTTCGTACAGCATTGACTAAAGCCATCTCATGCTCAGATACTTCATACTTAGAACCTCCAGTTGCTTCTAGAGCTAGGTTCTTCTTCTTAGGTTCCACCTTCATCCTTGACTGTTTCATAAGCTCATGGGTTTTCAAACTACCAACGAGTTCATCTAGTTCAATCTTATCCAGTTCCTTGGACTCAATGATAGTTGTAACCTTTGACACCCATGAATCAGGTAGAATCCTGATCACCTTTCAACTAAGTCTTCATTGGTTAGGACCATGCCTAGTGATTTTATCTCGTTTGTTATGATCGTGGACCTGGTCATCATGTCCTGGATGGTCTCAGATTCACCCATAGCAAACAACTCGAACTTTCTTTTCAGCATTTGGATCCTTGACTTCTTTACACGTGATGTTCCTTCATAAGCAATTTGTAGAGCATCCAAATTTTCTTTGGCAGTCTTGTATGAAGAAACTCTGTTGTAGTCATCAGGACCAAGTCCACATATGATGAGCCTCTTCGCTTTTGCATTCTTCTCCACCATCTTGAAATCAGCATCCGCGTATTCAGATATCTCCTTGGGAACAGTTTTCCACGTTAGGTGGCTGTCCAACGGTTCTGCTTGGGATAAGAGGTCCATCCCTTGTAATGATCCAAAACTGAAAGTCTTCAACTCGAATAAAGTCTTCCATTCTACCTTTCTACCATCGATAGTATTGGCCATTGAATTGAGGAGGCCTGTTGACAGATTGTCCTTCGGTGATTATCGGTGGTGCACTCATTGTTCAGATCCTTCTCAAGATGTTAATCTTTCTTTGAGAGAACCTGCTCTGATACCACTTGTTGCACTTGGTGCACCTTTGTAAGACACTAGAGGGTGGGTGAATAGTGTCCTTACCCGATTTTTTAATCCTAAAACTTGCTTTTAACTTTCTGCGACTAACTCACATAGAACCAGGTTCCTTGCAAGTTTCACCTATCTCTGAAACAAAACAAATTGCGGAAACATAAAGAACACAGAGATTTTTAAGTGGAAAAATCCTTGCTCAAGGGATAAAAAACAACGACCCAAACTCTTGGGATTTCAACTCTTCTACTAAAAGAAAACCCGAGCAAGTTTTAGACTACAACGTAATATAATCAAGAAACTAGAACCCCCAGTACCTAGAACCTTCACAGCCACACGTTAGATGGTAAGGTTACCTCTACTTAACCTCAACAAATAATCTCTTCTTAATGCTTCTCAAACAAGCTGATAGATTACAACTCAATAGCTTATAACAAAGAAACTAAAACAACAGACTTATCTATGAAACTGCTCCTACGTAAGGTTCTTCTACTCAGCCTTTGTTCTTTCACACAAAGCTTCTCACGATCTGATTGTACTTGATATGCTCTGTTGAGATGTCTTTTGTGCGTATTGAATTTGGCCAAGTTAACTTGTATATATAGGCACTAGACTTAGCCGGATCCAACTAAGTTTAGGAATCCTTTTCCTCTTTGAAATCTGTTTTAAACAAGGTTACCCTTATTTCCTTATTTAAAACCTAAGTTAATTTGCCTTAGTTCCCCAATCCATTTACGTTTAGGAACCGTGTCCTTCTCAGCACCGCTTCTTTCTTCTTCTATTTCCGGTAGGATTGGAACTTTGACCCAACTGTTCTTTTCTTTCCTTCTTCAGCCCTGACTTGAATATCTCGTTTGAACAGCTGGTCTTCTCACTTCAACTGTGAACCTTTTCGTGGTCCACTTAGCACCAGGTCCTTTGTCTTCTTCAAAACTCATCCTTCAACATATCTCAACACCCCTAACTACAGAGTACACTCTCCTATCAACCACACTACAATTTGTATATAACTCTCTGAGTTCATCTACAAACAAACATTTTTTATCTATTGATAAAAGCTTTGTCCATCCTTGAACATTTAACTTGGCAACTAGAGGATTCATATGTGCTTCCTCCATATCACACAGAATACTCATATGAAGAACTTGTTTGGTCAAGAAGAACTCAACTCTGTCAACCTTTTCTCTTTCCTTCTTAGGATCATCAGAGCTTTCTCGAGAGTCAGAATTATCTAGGTCTACACAGTCCCCATCATCAGCATTGCTCTCATCATGGGCATGTTTCTCCTCTACCACCTTTTTACCTTTTTCCTTCTCAATAAATTTTGCAACTTTTCAACCTATTGCTTCAGTGCAGGCCTTGTTGCCACTTTTTTAGGAACCACAAGTTCCTCTCTTTTCTCAGATACAGAGTTTGTTTCCTCACTATCACTTTCATCCACAAGCTGCCTTTTTCCTATAACTTTTCCACATTTCATGAGATTTATTTTCTACCCCTTCTCTGTATTCTTCTCCACAAATTTTTGACTCACTCACAAATAATACTTCATACTCCTCTTCCTCAATCTTCTCATCTTTTTCACCAAATTTCCTTTTACTTTTTCTTTTCTCAGTCTATTCCATCTTTTGTTTTTCCACATCCTCCTTCATATCTTCCTTAATCTTCTCCTTGTCAGAGTCAGTCTAGTAAATTCCTGCCTCATCAGTTGCTTCAGGGGCTGAAGAAGGACCAAGTCCTTTACCAGTTCACTTAGCAACTTCAGCAGGTCTCTTGTCAACATTGATTGGACCATCGACTTCCACATCCTCTTCAACAATCTTTGAGGAAACAACCTCCAAACTAGGTTCGTCGACTAGGACCTTTTGAGAACCCCCATATTCCAAAACCTTTATGGATTTTAGTATAATTTTAACAACATCTACACTAGCAAAACCCTCCTCTACACTAGTAACACAAGGTTCTATCCTAGGCTCACCAAGTTCTACTTTGGAATCATCAACATTTTCTACTTCAGCATTCCCCCTGTCAATCTCACAAGCAAACCTCACTATATCTATAGATTTAACGAAGTCATCTATCTCAGTAACTAGAACCTTTGTAGCTACTTTCTCAGGGCTTAAAACATAGTCATGTAAAGTTGAACTAGTCTCAGTAGTGTCAAGTCTTACCTCTGTTATTTTCTGTTCGGAGATTATGGATGTAGCAGAAGTGCTTGTTGATTTTGGTCCAAACTTCTTTCCTTCTTTCTTAAAAATCTTCTTTTGAAACTTTTCTCTTACCTTATCCAGTCTTTCCGCCACCGTAGAAGCACTAGCCATGGGTTTCTTTGTGGTTTTTTGTGGTTTCAAGGTTTTAGCGAGTAAAGCAGACGTGGATTGTAATTGAGGCGTGTTTGGTTTTGTGTTTTGGTTGAAGGTAATATTGATTTAGTTTTAGGGTTTGGACGGAGAGAATTTTTAGAGAGAGGATTTGTTTTCTTCTTGAAAAAGGAAAAAACAATAATGACTGAAAAGGAGACTACCTTTTTAGGTGCTTGGAAACCGAGAAAAGTAATTGATGTGACGGTTTTGATAGATAAGTCATTAAGGCTTCTTATTCAAGTGGGAGAGTGTTTAAAATTCAAATATATAATCGATATAGGATAATGACTTAGGCGGTTATATACTTAAGGAAGTTGTTGTGATGCACATTCAAAATAATATACCTATTTACTAGGAACTTAATGAGTACAAACACACTCTGTACCTAGACATGATTCCTCATCTTGACAATAGTTCCTTATTGAGGCCTAACAAGTCCTTTAATGGGAACGCATTAGACTATACCACAAGTGTATGCATAGTTAAGCATGTGTACTAGTTATAGTGCAAAAATTAGAATGGATTGTAACAACAAAATTCAAACAGGTCAACAAGATACTTAACTAGCCAATTCTTTGGAGAATCAGGTTCTGGGTCATCCATATATTTTGGCCCAACTCCAATCTGTTTCTCTCAAATTGAACCCTGCTCAAAGCCTTGGTGATGCAAGCAAGAATACGAAAGCAAGAACAATGATAAAAGGTAGACACAATCTGAACTACAACAAGGAATTTAGTAGAAACTAGTCTACTCACCCCCTTGTTAGGAGTCAAAGAATACTTAGACTATGCAACAATCCTCAAGACAAACATGTGTCTTGCAAATTTAATGATCAATGGTGAAAACAAGATCAATTCGATTCAATTCTCAAAAGGAACAAGTTTTTCAATGTTTTGTAGGAAAGGATAAAAGCTGCATTTAATTAGTATGGATTGTCTGCCGAAAATAACTAAGTGTTGGGGCTTATACATGAAGCCCACATGCCTAAATAACTAAGAAATAGCAAACAATTAGGCTAGTTGTAAAGAGACCTCGGACCAAATAAGTGTCATTCACCTAACTATGAGCGTCTATGCAAAATAACAAATAAGAGCTCGTTGAGCTCCCCAAGTCTCGGCCTCAACATGCTTCAATCGTCCCTCCTTCTCCAATGTTAATCAAAGTATCTCCTGTCGCCTCTAAGTGCTACCTGCTTCTTCCATACTTGCACGATCATAACTCTTCATCACCATCAAGTGGATATCATGAAGCTCCTTAGCTTGACTCCTCATGAATAGTCTTGAAAGCACGAACTTAGCTTGATCATGCTGGACTGCATCATTCTCCCCTTCTTGAGAAGATTTCGTCCTCAAAATCGAGCCATCATCATCTCTCAAAGCGATACTACCTGCAACATAAGCAGTTAAGTCAGAAACTTTGAAAGTGTTAGAAATATTATACTCACCAGGCAGGTCTATAACATAGGCGTTATTGATTATCTTTTGTAGCACTTGGAATTGACCATCATCTCTCGGGGCTAGCTTTCCCTTCCTTTGGGAACCTCTCTTCTCGGAAGTGCACCCAAACCTAATCAGCTTTCTTCAAATCCAGCTTTTTCCGCCCCTATTCTTCTTGGACACGACCTTCTCTTAGGCTTCCTCCAAGTTCTTCCTTACCTTAGCATGCAACTCAAGCAACGCAGCTGCCCGGTTCTCACCATCAATACTAATAGCTGCATCTCTAGGCAAAGGAGTAAGATCAAGTGGAATCAACGGGTTAAAGCCATAAACACATTCAAACGGAGTCATGCTAGTCATTCTATGCACTGTTTTATTATAAGAAAACTCCACATAGGCAACCTATCAGCCCACGTCCCCGCCTTACCTTTGGTCATAGCTCTAAGAAGAGTTCCCACGGTTCGGTTAACAACCTCAATTTGACCGTCAGTCTGTAGATGATGAGATGTAGAAAACAACAATTTGGTGCCAAGAGCACTCTACAAACACTTCCAAAAGTGACTAAAAAATTTTGAATCCCTATCAGTAACAATAGTTCGAGGCACACCATGAAGCTTTAACACATTAGCAATAAATAAAGAAGCAACATGTTGTGCATCATCACATTTTTTACAAGGAATGAAATGAGCCATTTTAGAGAACCTATCAACAACTACATATATACTATCATGACCACCCCTAGAACGAGGCAGCCCCATCACAAAATCCATAGAGATGTCTACCCAAGGACTAGTAGGGATGGGTAAGGGAGAATACAAACCATGATTACTAGACCTAGACTTAGCCTGTTTGCAGTCTAAACAAGCACCACAAACACGCTCAACATCACGCCTCATCTTAGGCCAATGAAACTGCTCCCCTAGTACAGCCAAGGTCTTATCTACCCCAAAGTGACCCATCAAGCCCCCCACAATATGCCTCACGCACCAGCAACTCACGCCATGAAGACTCGGGTATACAAACTCTCCCTTTCTTAAAAAGGTACCCATCATGCCATTGATACTTCTCTACTCGCTGCCCACTAGCTATGGCATCACACACACTTTTAAGCTTAGGTTCATGCATGTACATAGACTTAATTCTCTCAAATCCCATCAGCGTAGATGCTAAAGTGGTAGCCAATGCAAACTTCCTAGAAAGTGCATCAGCCACTACATTCTCTTTTCCTTTTTGTAATAAATTACGTAAAGGAAACTCTCAATGAACTCAAACCATTTGGCATGTCTCTTGTTCAGATTCTCTTGGCCCCTAAGATGTTTGAGCGACTCATGATCACTCTTAATGACAAACTCCCTAGGCCATAAATAGTGCTGCCAATGAGTTAGAGCTCTCACGAGGGCATACAACTCCTTGTCATACGTAGAGTAATGCAAGGCATCCCCCTTCAACTTCTCACTAAAATAAGCAATAGGTTTCCCATCTTTCATTAGAACACCTCCAAATCCCACCCTTGCGGCGTCACACTCAATCTCAAACGGCTTGCTAAAATCAGGCAATTGTAATAATGGGGCAGAATTGAGCCTATATTTCAACTCTTGGAAAGCCTTCTCTTGAGGCTCTCCCCAAACAAAGGGTTCATCTTTCTTCACCAACTCAGTAAGTGGTGCTGCTATAGTGCTAAATCCCTCACAAAATGTCTTTAGAAACTAGTTAGACCATGGAAACACCTAACATGCGAAACAGTAGTAGGAGTAGACCAATCTTTAATAGCCTCAACTTTAGACTCATCCACCTCAACACCATTAGCACTAACTACAAACCCCAGAAAAACAACTCTTTCCACACAAAAGGCATACTTCTTATAATTAGCATAGAGCTTTTCAGCCCTCAACACATCAAGTACTTGTCTTAAGTGATTAACATGATCATCTACACTTTTAATATAAATCAGAATATCATCAAAGTAGAGAACCACAAAACTATTAATAAACAACTTAAGTACATGGTTCATTAGCCTCATAAACGTGCTAGGTGCATTGGAGAGGCCAAATGGCATCACCAACCATTCATAGAGATCAAATTTGGTCTTGAATGCGGTCTTCCACTCATCACCCAACTTTATGCAGACTTGACGGTAGCCGGACCTAAGATCTATCTTTGAAAAGATAGTAGAACCACTTAACTCGTCTAGCATATCATCTAATCTAGGGATAGGATGACGATACTTTAACATTATCTTGTTAACTGCCCGGCAATAAACACATCCTCCAGGTGTTGTCCTTCTTTGGCACGAGAATTACTGGCACATCACAAGGGCTCTAACTCTTACGAACCAAGACTTTGGTCAGCAGCTCATCCACTTGACGCTGCAACTCTTTTGTATCCTTTAGGTTACTCCGATAGGATGGTTTGTTGGGTATTTGTGAGACCGGGATTAAGTCTATTTGATGCTCAATTCCCCTCAATGCAGCGCACTAGGCATCTCCTCTGGAAACATATCTACGTACTCCTGCAAGACATCATCAACAAAACTAGGCAAGGAGTGAATATTAGTGGAAATATCATCATTAGAACTCAAATAAACACATTTATGTACAAGACAAATTAACAGTTTAGAACTATCATTACCTCGTAAATACTCACTTGGCTGCATCATAGCACAAATATTATTTTGCAGGGCTGGGGCAATGGTATCATCTACGGCCTCGGGCTTAGTCCCTACAGGGCACTTCGTTTTAGCTGCCTTTTTTAGCTCATTCATTCGCTTATAATCCTCACTAACCTGTTTGGGTGACAAGGGCTTGAGTGTAAAACTCTTGCCCTCCAACTTGACCGTATAGGTATTGGCATTGCCATCATGAATCACCCCTCGGTAATATTGCCAAGGCCTACCCAACAACAAATGGCAAGCCTGCATAGGCACTATATCAAACATGAGCTCATCATTATAATTTTCCACTTTAAACTTAATGAGCATTTGCTTCACCACCCTCAACTCACCACACTTATTCAACCAATGCAGTCTATAGGGATGCAGATGTTTCAACATGCGCAGCCCTAGTTGTGACACCAACGATTAGCTCACTACATTGGCATAGCTGCCCAAATCAACTATCAAAAAGCACACCTTTCCCTTCACTCTACATCTAGCATGAAATAAATTCTCTCGCTACACATTCTCCTCCTCCTCAATGGTCATAGCACTCAAATTCCTACGCACTACTAGGAACATGTTCACATATTCATCCTCTGCTACCTCTTCCTCACACTCAACTAAATCGGCCCCCTGATCTTCCTCAATCTCCTCATCACTCTCCACCTCTCAGACAGTACCATCATCAAGGATAAGCATAGTTTTTTGCGTAGGACAATCATTCGTAAAATGCTCATAGCCTTGACATTTATGACATTTAAAAGAGGAAGCACTAGAAGTGTTAAGTTGAGTTTTAGAAGTACCTCCTGACCCCTTAGGATCACTTTTAGGCATAAATTTATCTGCTGGTTTCTTCACTTCATGGCTCACACTTGCTCCCCTGGTGCTTGGTGTTCTCCACTCCTTGTATCGGCTCATAGGAGTAGAAGTAGAGCTTCCTCTATAGCGGGCTACCTTGTCTTCTCTAAGCATCTTTTCAGCTTGAATGGTAGCTAGGAGTGCATCATGTATTGTCAAGAAAGTGTGTAGCCTCAATTGGTTAGAGATGTCACGATTCAAACCACCCTTGAACTGTATGATAGCCTCGTCCTCCTCTTCTTCTTCCATGTAAAGTGACAGCCAAATTTTCTCAAACTCATCATGATATTCTTCAACAGATTTCAGCCCTTGTTTCAAGTCATACAACCTTCGGAGCTGCTCTTGTTTATGCTTTGGATTGACATACTTCTGGGTCATGACTTGTTTCAATTCTCGCCAAGTTATACTTGCGGGCTGATTATGTCTAACTCTAGATCCCTTTTCCGCCTCCCACCAAGTAAAAGCATAGAACTCAAATGCAGCAATGGCATAGGTAGCTTTCTTTTCCTCTATCATGTCATTTATCTCAAAATTCTCTCAACTTGACGCCTCCACTCTAGAAACTTATCAGATTCACTAGTTCCCTTGAATGCAGGAATAGTAACTTTAACACTATTCAAACGACTCTCACGGCCACCACGGGCTGGTTCGGGATACCTCCTCATAATAATCAGCATATTCATCAAACTTAGGCTCCAAATTCCTCCCACCAAAGCCCCCAAAGCCCCCCTAGAGGACCACAGCCAAACCCACGACGTCTCAAGTTGCCAAGCCCCCTTGCATTGGTGTAACCCTCGGGTTTTGCTGCCCCAAATCATCATCATCATACTCCTCATGCTCAGGTTGGTCATCATCATGGGCTGCTCTTATTTCCCCTTTGGGCACTACATGTCTCCGGGCTTTCATTAATGGTGGTACATTACCCTAGGGAATGCCCAAGGTCCTCATGTTTTTAGCACACCTTTCTCTCAACTCTTGTTGATGAGCTATTTCAGCAAATTGTTTGGGTCTCATGGTGGAACTATCACTACTTCCTTCCCCGGCATTTTTCTGAGCAGAAGATGATTTTTCAATGTTCTCAATTTTGGTACTTATCGCCCTCATTTCAGCCAAGAGGCCGGCCAAAGTGATCTCGGGCACATTCACGATCTTGTATCCTTCAGTAGCCATGTGCCTGCACTCAAACAAAGACTAAAGAATGTGTTAAGGTCTGCAAAATACCTTACTCACTCCCTTATTTTTGAATGACACTCGGGTTCACTCAAATTTTAAGGTAGGATCTCACAAACTCGTTGTAAATAGCTTCCTCGAATTGATCATAGTTTGTTCCAAATAGCTTCCTCGAATTGATCAAGTTCCTCAACGACCCTTTCAAGTTCACAAGTTCATTTCCGGATGAGTGAATTTATGTGACTCTATAGGCGGACAGCTTTTATAATAAGCACGAGAAGCCAAAGAATTAACCACGAAAGTTGGGAAATTTTGAAGTTAGCATGAAGTTCTATACGCCCAAAGGTTAGTAATAGCTTAAGTAGAAGAAACACCTAAGAATTACTAACTAGAAGTAGTATTTAAGAAAGAAATAAGGAAATCCTAAGGAAAATATAATTTTTTACCCTTACATAGGTGCCCAAGACAAGCCTTAGTTGAGTAGAACAACTTTTTCCTCTTTTCCCTTGCTATCCAATTCTAATTTGATGAACTTTTACTACTCCTTCTACACTTGAGAGCCGAATTTCCCTTCCCCTTTTGCCCTATGTTCAGCCGGCCAAACAACTCTCCTAAAGCCTAAGGAAAACTAATTTCCTTAATTGAAAAGTGAGTAAACTTCTCCTTTTTGAATTGTAAGTGTCCTCCTTGAATTAGGCTTAGGGTTTGATTCTTTAACAACACATAGGCAGCACCATCTTACCTCCTTTCAACCTCAAAAATTCAACAATTCAACTCCAATATTAACGTGTAGATGCTTATGAATTCAAGGATCAAACAGTTCACTATATAAATTAATTCAAGAACAACAAGTTGTTGTCCAAGAACTTCAAGAATTCAATGAAAAGAAATTCAAGAACAGCCTATTGCACACCCAAAACTTCAAGATTATGCTGCCCTATTCGTTCTACAATGATTCACGCCCTTTCTTCCAAGAACTAGCAAGATTTCGACCAAGATAAATGGACAAATCAATCAACACGTCAAGAAACTTCAAGAAATCGTTCAAGAACTCAACTAGGGTTTCAAGAATGAACCAAGATCACTTCTTTTTCAGTTTTTTTTAAAACCCTAGCTGTGTCTTTTCATTAACTAACAATAATTCACGGCTGCCTCCTCTTTTTTCTTCACGTCTTTCTCTTCTTCTTTTTTTAAATCTAAAACGAAAATCAATGGAAACCTAAACTAGGACATGAAGAACAGGATTAGGGTTGTAAAAACAATCATGTTCCTTGCTCTGATACCAACTGATGCAAGGAAGAATACAAAAGCAAGAACAATGATAAAAGCTAGACATAATTTGAACTACAAAAAGGGATTTAGTAGGAACTAGTCTACTCACCCCCTTGTTAGGAGTCAAAGAATAACTAAACTATGCAACAATCCTCAAGATAAATCTGTGTCTTGCAAATTGAATGATCAATGGTGGAAATAAGCTCAATTCGATTCAATTCTTAAAAGGAACAAGTTTTCCAATGTTTGGTAGGAAAGCATAAAAGCTGCATTTAATTGTTATGGATTGTCTGCCAAAAATAACTAAGTGTTGGGGCTTATATCTGATCAGCCCACACGCCTAAATAACTAAGAAATAGCCAACAGTTAGGCTAGTTTTAAAGAGACCTCGCAGGGCCAAATAAGTATCATTCACCTAACTATGAACGTTTATGCAAAATAACAAATAAGAGCTCGTTGAGTAGCTCATTGAGCTCCCCAAGTCTCGGCCTCAACATGCTTCAATTGTCCCTCCTCTCCAATGCTAATTAAAGTGTCTCTTGTCACCTCTAACATGTTGCCCGCTTCTTCCATACTTGCACAATCATAGCTCTTCATCACCATCAAGTGGGTATCATGAAGCTCCTTAGCTTGACTCCTCGTGAATGGTCTTGAAGGCACGAACTTAGCTTGATCAGGCCGGACTGCATCACTTGGTGAAGATGACAGCAATTTGATCTTCAGTCCTGCACGAATTCATAGTTATTAGATCTTTTTCAACATTGTCTCTCAGAACGTGGTGTCCAATATCAATGTGTTTAGTTCTCTTGTGTTGGACTGAGTTCTTGGCAATGTTGACTGCACTTGTATTATCACAGAAAATGGGCACTGGTCCACTCTTAATTCCAAAGTCCTCCAATTGTTGTTTGATCCACAGTAATTGTGAACAACAAAAGGTAGCTGCAACATACTCAGCCTCAGCTGTGGAGAGAGCCATAAAATTTTGTTTCATTGTAGCCCAAGAAACCAATCAAGGACCTAAAAAGCGTGTCATTCCTGACGTGCTCTTCCTATCTACCAAGTGGCCTTCATAATCAGCATAAGCAAAGTCAATCAACTCAAATGTACCACCCCTGGGATACCATAGACATAAGTATTAAGTTCCTTTTAGATATCTCAATATTCTTTTGACAATGTTCAAGTGGGACTCCTTGGGTTTGGACTGAAATCTTGCACAAAGTTCTATACTGTAAACAATGTCTACACGACTAACAGTGAGATAGAGGAGAGTACCAATTATTCCCCTATACTTCGTTTCATTAGTAGAAGGACCAAGTTCGTCCAGATCCAACTTTGTTCCAGGAGCAACAAAAGTAGCCATTTCCTTAGCCCCTTCCATATCAAACTTCTTCACCAATTCCTTGATATACTTTTGTTGATAAATCATAGTTCCTTCAGGAGTTTGTTTGATCTGCAATCCCAGAAAGAAATTATGTTCCCCCATTATGCTCATCTCGAACTCGCGTCCCATTAGTTCTGCAAATTGTTTACACAGATTCTCATATGTTACATCAAAGATGATATCATCAATATAAACTTGAACTACAAGCAAGTCCTTCCCCTTCTTCCTTAGAAATAAGATGTTGTCAATCTTTTCTATTATAAAGTTGTTCTTGAGTAAGAAACCTGACAACCTTTCATAGCAAGCTCTGGGTGCTTTCTTCAATCCATAGAGAGCCTTGTCAAGTTTATACACATGATCAGGGAATTCACTGTTCACAAAGTTAGGTGGCTGAATTACATATACCTCTTCATTTAGATAACCATTTAAGAATGCACTTTTCACATCCATCTGATAAAGTGTGAATTCCATCTAGGTTGCAAAGGCAATCAACATTCTTATAGCTTCCATCCTTACCACTGGTGCAAAGGTCACATCATAGTCAATTCCCTCTTCTTGGCTATATCCTTGAACTACCAACCTAACTTTATTCCTAGTAATAATGTCGTGTTCATCCAGCTTGTTTCTGAACACCCACTTAGTTACAATGATTGATTTGTCCTTTGGCTTAGGAACCAAGTGTCACGCCTTACTTCTTTCAAATTGGTGTAGTTCCTCCTACATGGCAATCACCCAATCTGGATCTTCTAAGGCTTCCTTTATATTTTTTAGTTCCATGGCTGAGAGAAATGTAAAAAATGCACATAAATTCTTCAATGCAGACCTGGTCATAATGTTAGTGTCTAATTCAAATAATAAATTCTCCAAAAGATATGAACTATGATGCTTCCAAGGTCTCGGCTATATCTGATGTGAAGGACCTGCATCTACATTCTTAGTAGGTTCAGCTTCCTAATTATTTTCATCATCGCGATCAACTGTTCCCCTTCCGTATTGACTCCTTATTCCTTCTTTGTCAGTTCACCATCATTTTCTTGCAGTTCTTCTTCATTTTCTTCAAGGTTCTCTGTGACTTCAGCAGGTTCTTCTCGAGCAAGACCTATGGCCTGGTCCTCACCATCAGCAAAAATCTCATCAGATTCATCTAACACAACATGCATGCTTTCTGTAACATTTTGTGTTTTTTTGTTGAAGACTTTATAGGCTTTGCTTTGAGTGGAATACCCCAGAATTTTTGCTTCACACTTCTTGCATCAAATTTACCTAGAGGTTCCTTTCCATTGTTGTGAATGAAACATTTGCATCCAAAAGGTCTCAGATGTGCAATGTTGGGTTTTCTTCCTCTGAGTAACTCATAAGGAGTCTTGTCAAGAATTGCTCTACTTGAGCATCTGTTCAGCCAGTAGCAAGTTGTGTTAACTGCTTCAGAACAGAAACTTCTTGCTAATCCACTTGATAATAGCATAGTTCTTGCCATGTCCTCCAAAGATCTGTTCTTTCTATCGACTGCCCAATTTTGTTGTAGAGTTCTTGGTGCTGAGAAATTGTGATTAATGCTATGCTTAAGACAGTATTGAGTAAATTTTACATTCTCAAACTTCGTGCCATGATCAGATCTAATGCTTATTAGTTCCAAGATCAGCCTATTCTGCACAATACCAGCCCAATCTTTAAAGTTGTCAAATGCCTCGTCCTTTGAAGCAAGAAACAGAGTCCTTCTGTATCTTTAGTAATCATCAATTATCACGAACACAAACATTTTTTCTCATCTGCTTCTGACTCTCATTGGGCCACATAGATCCATATGCACCATCTTCAGTGGTTTTGAAGCACTTACCACTTTCTTTGACTTGAATGATGATCTTACATGTTTCCCTCAGACACAGGCATCACACATTTTGATCCCCTGAAACTTCTTAATAGGCAGTCCATGAACCAGGTCCTTCGAGGCTAGCTTGTTTAGATGCGACAAGCTTGCATATCCCAAACTCTTGTGCTATAGTTGTGAGTTGCTTTCCTGAACATTCAAGCAAGTCAATTGTTTTCTAGAAGAGAACCTAGTGAAGCTTTATACACATTGTTCACTCTTTTTCCTTCCATGACCACTTTCCTACTCTGTAGGTTCTTCATAATACAACCTACAGATGAGAAGCTAACTTCATTTCCTCTGTCACGTAGTTGGGAAATACTCAGCAAATTATGTCTCAGTCCATCCAAACAATACACATTCCCAAATGCGTGATCCATCGATCTCCCAACCTTTCCAATACCAACTATCTGACCACTCTTGCCACCACCAAAAGCCACATTACCCCTTGAAATGCTGCGAGTGAGAGAAAGCTCCTTCTATCTCCAGTCATGTGCCTTAAACAACTGCTATCAAGAATTCAGCTTGGGTTGTTCACTCCCACTCCGACCTGCAAAATAGATTAAGGGTTAGTTTTACGAACCCAGACAAGCTTGGGTCCCTTCTTATGAGGAAAAATTATGAATTAAATCATTCCTAGCCCAACTAGGTAGGTTTAGTCTTTTGTTCTTGGTTTTGGCCCTTTTAAATGTCATGCAATTTCTTTATAGTGACCAGTGTTTCCACAAAAAGTGCACAATATATTATCAGGGAGTCATATATATTTGTTTTTTGGATTATAGGGTAGCAGAGGTTTACTGTACCCTAAGCCCTTTTTGTTTCTGTTCTGGTTCTCTAGAACCCAGTTAATAGCTTCTGAGGACATTCCATTTAGTGGGTCTTATGAGTTCATAATCAGTCTTTTCAAGCTTTTCTTGAAGATTTCTGTTCTTTTCAATTTCTTGATAAAGAATTTCATTTTTTTCATTTTAGCTCACTCTCAACGAAAGTTTGAACCTCACTGATTATTTGCTTTCCACTAGCTTATTTCATCCTACAATTTTCCAGTTCTAGCTCTGAGACTTTATTTTTAATGGCAAGAACATGTCCATTACATGAGGCATTGGTTTCCTCAAGTTCAGCATTGGTTTCTTTCAGGTTCTTGCACTTGATCTTTAATTCAGACACAACTACAGATAGTAGGTCTTTCTCAGTATTCAATTTCCCAAAACCCTCAATTAAAGTGGCAGTTATTAATGTGAGGCTTTTATGTGAGTATGTATGAAGTTTTTCTTCAAGATCAAAGAAACTTACCTCAGCTGCATGAGCATATTCCTCATCGTCAGTTGCCATGAGAGCTGATTTCTTCTTCTTGGGATCTTCCTTATGCAGTTCCTTCAGATTGTTCCATATCTCCTTTGCTGTAGAGCATACTAATACTTTCTCCAGCATATTGACAGTCATCCCATATTTTAGTGCAAGTATGGCTTTGGCATTTGCTTGAAGCCAATCCAGATCATGAGAATTCAGTTCTTCCACCAGCTTGGGTACCAGAGATCCATTTGGAGATCTCTTTACATGGACGTGAGGTCCTCTTTTCACAATGACCCAAAGGTTGTAGTCCATCGGCTGAAGGAACATCTTTATCTCCCTTTTCTATTCTTCATAGTGAATTCCTTTAAACAATGGGGGTTGGTTGGATCCCTTCCTTCAGTTATTTCAAATGTATAATTCTTCTAAGTGATTTCAATCGTCAGTCCCATCAGTGCTAGTGGCGACTCATCATCAGATTCTTTCTCTCCATCTGATTCACCATCAGTTGGTCCCCAAGTGGCTTAGAAAGCTTCCTTCTTCTTTCTTCTTTTAGCTCTGAAGTTTGGTGGACCCTAGTTTTCTTTTTGTCCTTGTCTTTGTCCTTGTCCTTTTCTTTCTCCTTTTGAGCCCGATTCTTCATCCACTCAACTTCTCATATGGGACAATCTATGACAGCATGATCCTTCTTGAAATATTTGAAGCAACCTAAGTAATCTGGACTATCAACAATGTTTTTCTTACCAGCCGTGTCCCTAGTTTTCTTCTTGAATCCCTTGAACTTACCAAGGTTGAGTTGTTGTCTGAGAGAACCAACCGTGGCCATTTTAACCTTATGTATGTCAAGTTAACCTTCCTCTGTTGCCTCTAGTGCTAGAGTCTTTTCCTTTTTGGGTGCAGACTTGTTTCTAAATTCCTTCATCATCTCATGAGTCTTCAAACTACCAATCGGGTCTTCCATCTTTATGGACTTCAAAGGCTTAGATTCGGGCAGTGACCTTTGCTTCCCATGAGTCAGGCAGCATTCTGAGAACCTTTTCCACCATCTCTATCTCTGGAAGGTCCATATCCAAGGACCTCATCTCATTTGTAATGATGGTCAGTCTGTTCATCATATCTTGAATTGATTCCTTCTCTCCTATAGCTTCTCTCCTATAGTGAACAATTCAAATTGTTTTCTAAACATGCTCCATTAAGAGTCCTTGACTTGACTAGTTCCTTCATGTGCAACTTCTAAAGCTTCCCAGATTTCCTTAGTAGTTTTTAATGAGGAAACTCTATTGAATTCCTCAGGGCCAAGAGCACATATAACTAGCCTTTTAGCTTTATAATTCTTCTCTATCATCTTATAGTCTGCTTTATTGTATTCAGACATATTCTTAGGTCCAATTCGAGCAGCAGCTCCTTCACCAACAATCTTGTTTGGATTCAAAATTCTTTCGGAGACAATTAGCCATAATTGATAGTCTTTAGCACAGATTAAATTTTCCATCTTGTTATTTCACCACGCATAGTATTGACCATTGAATTTTGGTGGCCTCAGAATAGACTGTCCTTCAGAGATGGTGGTGCACTCATGGCTAGATCCTTCTCTAAGTGTTAACCTAAAACGTGAGAACACCTCCTCTGATACCACTTGTTATACGCAGTGCACCTATTGAGGACACTAGAAGGTGGGGTTGAATAGTGTCCTCCGAGTTTCGCCTAGGAACTTAACCATTTATCATAAGAACCTGGTTCTTGTGCAAGTTCTTCCCAACACACAACATACATAAAAGAAAAAACTGAAGATAAAGAACAAGGTGTTTTTACGTGGAAAACTCCTTACTCAAGCGAGAAAAACCACGACCCACACTCTAGGATTTTGAAATCACTTCTACTAACACAATGAGCAGGTTTTAAATTACAAACTCTGTAACCAAGGGGGCTACACTCTAGACCCTAACACACTTAAAGTTAAACTCTAGCTTTTACAAGTTATTCTCAAAAGTTTCACCTAAAACATTGCTTCTCAGACTAAGCAAAATAGGTAATACGTTAAACTGAAGTTTGTACGACAACAACAATAAAGAACCTATTCTATAGACTGAATAAGCACACAATTCTTTAAAGGTTGTCTGCATTTATCCACTCACTCACAATCAATGACTGGTTTGCCTTATGCTTGCTCTTAACTCTCGTGATAAGTGAATGAATGGCGGCTACCTCAATTACTTGCTATTATAGGGTACAAGAAACCCTAGTAGTTTTTCATTAAGAATCTTCTCAATTTGTATAGCACCAACTTTATGTTCAAACTTCATAGAGACGGTCCATGCATGAACTCTTTGTTGACTAGGACAATTAAACCCACACTCGTCAAGTTTTCCTAGTACTGCATGGATTTGCAACTTATGATCTTTTCGATCAGTCATGCCTAAGGACTAGGTTTTTCATCAGGTCCTTTGTTTGTCAATCTTCAAAATAACAACATTCTCAACACCAGAGCTAGGATAAAAACATCATGTTCAAATGCACTAAAAAAAAAGATGATGAATTTGATTCCTGTGTGTGTTTTACTATTTTGGAAATTACGTAATTGAAAAAGGATGCATGCGTGTTAACGATATATTGATTTGTGTTATTTAAATACATTTATTTTATCGGATAAGATTGGTGTAAAAAGTACTCAGATGAATAGTTAGGAGTACAAAGTGTAATTATCACAGATTCATTATTGTAATTAGTCGCTACACACACATCACTCTCTCTCTCTCTCTCTCTCTCTCTCTCTCTCTCTCTCTCTCTATATATATATATATATATATATATATATATATATATATATATATATTAAAGAAGATAGGTATTCTTCTCCGCACATCTTCTCTCTAGAATCTTTCTTAGATATTTTAACATGTTATCAAAGCTATGGATCGTGACGGGTGCTCCGGCTGTACACGACGGCGTCGGTAGCTAATCCGGCGAGTCGTCCTCTACACTTACCTAATCGAGCTAAGACTTAATTCTCTTATTTCTCTTGTTTGAGTTTTTTCCCCTCTCTAATCGTACATCATAAAACCCTAGATTAGCGAGTTTTTGAATTACTGCTATGGAAATTATTGTGAATCTATAATTGGTAATGGTGATTTACAATCTGGAGATTTTACACCTGTTAATGGTGGAGCTTCTTCTTCTTCCATTAAAATTGATCCTAATGATCTGCTATACTTACATATCTCTGATGTTCCCAGTTCCATTCAAGTACCACAACAATTAGTAGGGATCGAAAACTATGCTATGTGGAGAAAATCTATGCAAATTGTACTTTTAGTTAAGAACAAAATTGTATTCATTGACGGTGCAAAAAGGAAATGTATCAAGGATTAATTGGACTATCAATGGGAGAGATGTAATGCATTTTTTTTGTCTTGGATAATGGGTACACTTGGTAAGGAATTGGCGAAGGAGTTGTGAATTCGACAAATATAGTGTGGGTAACTTTGCAGGAGAGATATGATAAAGTGAATTTGACTAGGATCTATCACTTTCATAAGGAAATTTCTACAACGATTAGGGTACATCAACTGTATCTGCTTACTTTTCTAGCTTGAATATGTTGTGGGATGAGTATTGAGTCCCTTTTACCTCCACCATCCTGTGCGTGTGAGTAGTCCAAGGAACTTGTGAATCATTTGGATTGACAAAAGTTGATGCAGTTTTTAGGAGGCCTAAATGAAAACTATAATCAGTTTAGAAGCCATATTTTGATGATGACACCTGGGTCATCTGTAAATCAAGCTTACTCAATGATCATTCATGAGAAAGTCAAAGAGTTCATTTGAATATGGCATCACAAACTGTTTCTGGAAAAATGTCACATGAGGAAGGAGAATCTAGTGCTTTGGTGTGGGCAAACATACTGAACAACAACACATTTCGTGCAAATAACACATAGAATTCAAGAAACTATGGTAGAGGGAATAATTCAAATAAAGATAACAATAATTTCAGGAAGAAGTACTGTAATTACTGTCACAATAATGGTCACACAAGAGAGGGATGCTACAAGGTAAATTGATATCCTCTTGGTTACAAAAGGAACAGGGAGAGATTTTAATGGCCCAAGGGGTGATTTCAACAATCAAAGAAATGGAAACCACATGGCTAAAAATGTAAATATACATACTGGAGAGTTTCCCACAAGGACTAGCTACATGGCTTATTCTGGAGCTCTTGCACATTTATTTACTCAAAATCAGTGCTCTCAATCTACACCTGTTTTTCAGCCTGCTCTTGCATTCACCACTAATCAATACTAACAGTTGCTTAAGACAGTGATGATCATATAGCTAATATGGCAGGTATATCTTCTTGATTTCTTGTTGATGCTAGTGTTATTTCTTGGGTGATTGATACAGGAGCTTCAAACCATACAGTTTCATCAAAGAGTCTTATGTCACTAACATAACTGTATCACCAAATAGTTCAAAAAAAATCCATTTGCCCACTGGTGCCTTAGCAACTACAACTCGCCCACTAGTGCCTTGGCAACTATAACTCATAAAGGAATTTGTCATTTCACTCAGGATCAAATTCTAACTAATGTTTTCTATGTTCCACAGTTCCAATACAACTTCTTGTCAGTTTCCAAATTAACCAAAGACCTTAATTGCTCAATGGTTTTCTATCCTGAATTTTGTGTCTTTCAGGACCTTTTCAGTGGCAAGGTGAAGGGGATTAGTAAGAAGAGAAATGGACTCTATATCCTGTCTACCAACATTCTAACACTTGCTAAGACAACTCTCAATTCAAGTATTGGTTCAGCAAATCTTACTTCTACTTCTGGTTCCAATCTTGTGTCAACTGCTGAGGTGTGGCATTGGATATTAGGACATGCACCATCACATGTCTCTAAAAAAATACCTTCAATAACTGTTGTCATAAATAAGAAGAAAGAATGTACTAGTCAGGTCTGTCATATAGCTAGACAAACAAGGAGTCCGTTTCCTATTCATTGTAGTGTTTCTACTGAACCATTTCAAATTGTTTACATGGATGGGGTTCCTTATAAGTATAACACTTACAATGGCTATAGATATTTCATTACTCTTGTTGATGATTTCTCTCGCATGATATGGATCTTCTTGTTAAGATTGAAAAGTGATTGTTTGATTCATCTGAAAAAATTATATTGCTTGTTCAAAATCAATTTTCAACTTCTATTAAAATTCTTAGATCAGACAATGGTCTAGAATATTTAAATTCTCAATGTTCATAACTGTTCACTTCCTTTGGTATTATCCATCAAAGGACATGTGCTTACACTCCCCACCAAAATGGAGTTGCTGAGAAAACATGCATTTGTTAGAAATGGGTAGAGCTCTTAGATTTCAGGGACATACCAATTCAATTCTTAGGAGATTAGATTCTTGCAGCAATTTACAACATAAATAGATTGTCGACTTTAGTTCTACAGGGACTTTCTCCTTAAGAAAAGTTACACAAAGTCAAGCTTGACCTATCTCATATGAAAGTATTGGGATGTCTAAGTTATTCCATTGTCCTTAACTCTACTGATAAATTTAGTCCTAGAGAAATACCAGTTGTCTTTATGAGGTATTCAGATTGTAGCACTTGGTGCACCTTCGTAAGACACTAGAGGGGGTGAATAGTGTCCTTACCCGATTTTTAAAACCTAAAATTTGCTTTTAACTTTCAGCACCTAACTTACAAAGAACCAGGTTCCTTGCAAGTTTCACCTATCTCTGAAACTAAAAAACTTGCAGAAACGTAAAGAACATAGAGATTTTTACATGGAAAAATCCTTGCTCAAGGGATAAAAAACCACGACCCAAACTCTTGGGATTTCAACTCTTCCACTAAAGGAAAACCCAAGCAAGTTTTAGACTACAGCGTAATGTAATCAAGGAACTAGAACTCCCTAGTACCTAGAACCTTCCAAGCCACACGTTAGCTGGTAAGGTTACCTCTACTTAACCTCAAAAAGTAATCTCTACTTAATGCTTCTAAACAAGCTTATAGATTACAACTCAATAGCCTATAACAAAGAAGCTAAAACAATAGACTTAACTATGAAACTGCTCCTTCGTAAGGTTCTGCTGCTCAGTCTTTGTTCTTGCACACAAAGCTTCTCACGATCTGATTGTACTTGATATGCTCTGTTGAGATATCTTTTGTGCGTTTTGAATTTGGCCAAATTAACTTGTATTTATAGGAACTTAACTCAGTCGGATCCAAATAAGTTTAGGATTCCTTTTCCTCATTGAAATCAGTTTAAACAAGGTTACCCATATTTTCTTATTAAAACCTAAGTTAATTTGCCTTAGTTCCCAATCCATTTTCGTTTAGGAACCGCGTCCTTCTCAGCACCGCTTCTAGCTTCTTCAACTTCCGGTAGGATTGGAACTTTGACTCCAGATGTTCTCTTCTTTTCTTCTTCGGCTCTGACTAGATTAACCCGTTGAACAGCTGACATTCTCACTTCGACTGTGAACCTTTTCGTGGTCCACTTTGCACCAGGTCCTTTATCATCTTCAAAACTCATCCTTCAACAAATTCTCCATTTTTGATGATGACAAAGCATGTTGTCTCCCCGAGGGTTTATATTCTTAAGAACCTGTAAAAATCAACCACTAACCATGAACCAGGGTAATAACAACTAGGCGAAAAGAGGCCACAAACATATAATGAACTAATCAACATCTAACTTCCCCCTGTTGGCATCATCGAAAAGTTTCACAGTTGTAAGAACCTACTCAACTTAAATTAAGTCTAGTTGACTCTAGTGCCAATGGCAGCAAGCCAACCTTTAAACGTCAGGAACCTGTTTCAGACAATAAATACTAGCAGATAGGATATTTATAACAACAAAAAGTGCTAAACCGTCTTAAAAAATCCAAACATCATTCAAAATATTACAAACCAAAATATAAAATTGTCTTGAAAACAGGCCATAAAGAACCAGGAAGGGACTAGGGAAAGGAATTGGTTCAGAATTGGGGAATATCAGGGATGTTAAAGTGAGCAAGCAACAAGGCGAGGCGACGCGAGTTTCCTTCTCTTTCACGTTCCAGCTCTGCATCCAGCCTTGTGTTTTCAGCATTCATCCAGGCCAGCTCATCATTTTGCCTTTCAAGCTGCCTCCTGAACCCTTCAATCCTCCTGTCTATTCTATTGTTCCTCCTTTCATCTTCATCCTCTTCCATGTGCTTGGTAGACCTCTAAAATAGGCCACCCTCTTTTCTTGTCTTCCTTGTCATCTCCAATCACCTGCTTTGACTTGGAACCTCTCCTACGAACCTCGGGTTCCTCCACAATCCTCTCCTGCTTCTCTCTCACAGAACCTCGAGTAGCAGGTCTCCTAGCATGACTCACTGTCTTCCTGCTGCTTTCTCCCATACCCTCTGCATCTCCAGAACTTCCCATTTTGGAACTACCTGCAAATTCTCCTCCCTTTACTAGCCTTTTTTTCTTCAATTTTTGTTTTTGTTCCTGAACCACCGGCCTCTTTCCCAATCTCCTCTGTTCCTCCACCACCACAACATCAGACTCATTGGAGGAACCTTCACTATCTTGAGGAGTGGGATTGGACTCAGGCAACACAGCATCTAAAGGCTCAGTAAAACCTACACCTTCTACATTCTCTTCCATATAATCATCAATATCTCTCATATCTGCGTCATCAACTGCTACAGAACCAGAGAACGAACCAGGTTCTTTCTCAGGTTCCTTAACAGGTTCAGCAGATTTTCCTTCTCCCTTTTCACTAACAGTCTTTTCTACCATAGGAACTATCTCAGGAACAGGTTCCTCAACAGTGTTCTCAGTTTCTTTAGTAACAACAACAACAGCCTCTGTTTCGACAACTTTCTCAGGATTTTCTACAACTACCTTCTCCTTCTCTCCTACTTCGTTCCCAGCATGTTCTTCTAAGTCTACATGCATAGAGGGTACACTAGTATTGACAACTACAGTACCAGTAGGAGAACTAGGATTTACCTTTTCAGTTTCTTGAACGATTTCTTTAACCGTCTCCATGATTACTTCCTCCGTACCAGTTTCTGGAACACTTTCCCCCTTACTAGTTGCTTCCTCCGACAACTTCTTCTGTCTCAGTTTTGCAAACTTTCTCGCCATAGCCACAGAACGACTCGCTGCTAGTTGCTTTGCCTTTTGATTTAGTTTAGAAATTTTGAGTTTTGGAGAAGAGAGTTGAGAATACACTTTGGAACTGGTCGACATTATTGTTTCTTTTAAAGAGAGTTGTGTTTTTAGAGAGAGAAAATATTTTGAGAGAGTTTTAGCATTTTAGCCGATAGAAACAATGTTTCTTTGATCAAATGATGGAATAAAGAAGGGTATAGGTGTATCGGGAAGGGGAATGGGTTGATGGGATTGGAAAAAGCTGCTACTACTTATGATGCATAGGAGCTGACGCCATCACGGTTCAAAGAATTTCAATTTTAAAAGTTTTACACTAATCCGGCGCTAAGTGAGGGTGATTGATAATAAATTAGGCCACGTAAGACAACGTTATATTTAGTAAGTGATATAGAATGTGTACCTGAATGTCCATGCACCAGTTTCTTCAATTATATCCCCAATTTCAAAAATTTGCCAGTATCTAAGTCATGAAAACATGTTCCAAACAGGTTAGCAAGCAAAACAATTAAGTTTTCATAGTAGAATCAACTAAGCAAAGTTAAGCAAAGTAAAAACAGGAAAACTTCACTAGCCATTCCTTGGTCTTCGTTCACTGTATCTTGGTCATCCCCAACTCAAGCCTGTTCTTTTCAAATTGTACCATGTTCAATGCCTTAGTGAAGATATCAGCAATTTGATCCTCTGTCCTACAGAAGTTCATAGTAATTAGGCATTTCTCAACATTATCCCTTAAATAGTGATGCCTAATATCAATGTGATTTGTTCTCTTGTGCTGGACCGGGTTCTTGGCAATATTGACTGCACTGATATTGTCACAAAAGATTGGAACTGGACCACACTTGATTCTAAAGTCCTCCAACTGCTGCTTGATCCATAATAACTGTGAACAACATAAAGCAGCTGCTACATATTCAGCTTCAGCTGTGGATAATGCCACTGAATTTTGTTTCTTTGTAGCCCATGAAACTAAACAAGGACCTAGGAAGTGTATCATCCCAGATGTACTTTTCCTATCAACCAAGTGACCAGCATAGTCAGCATCAGCATACCCAATAAGATCAAAACTACCGCCTTTTGGGTACCATAAACCAAGATCTTGAGTTCCTTTCAAATATCTCAAGATTCTCTTGACTGCAGTTAAGTGAGACTCCTTGGGTTTTGACTGGAACCTTGCACACAAACCCACACTATAAATAATATCTGGACGACTTGCAGTTAAATACAGCAAAGAACCAATCATTCCTCTGTACTTAGTTTCATCAAGGGAAGCACCAGTTTTATCCAGATCTATCTTCGTTCCAGGAGCAATGGGTGTGTTAATATCCTTAGCAGACTTTCAATCATAGTTCCTTAGTAGCTCGTTGATGTACTTCTGTTGGTGAATCATTGTGCTTTCCTGAGATTGCTTGATTTGTAAGCTTAAGAAGAAATTTAGCTCACCCATCATACTCATCTCAAATTCACTTCCCATCAGGTCGGCAAACTCCTTGCAAAGGTTCTCATTAGTAGCACCAAAAATGATGTCGTCTACATACACTTGAACAATTAGCAGGTCCTTGGCTTTCTTCCTTAAAAATAAAGTATTGTCTATTTTGCCTCTAGTAAACCCATTCTTCAATAGGAACCCAGACAATCTTTCATACCACGCCCTAGGAGCCTGTTTCAACCCATACAGTGCCTTGTCAAGTTTGTAGACATGATCAGGAAACTATGTACTTTCAAAACCAAGTGGTTGAATCACATACACCTCTTCATTCAAATAACCATTAAGGAATGCACTCTTCACATCCATCTGGTACAGCTTAAACTCCATATAAGCTGCAAAAGCAATAAGCATCCTAATGGCCTCCATTCTTGCAACAGGTACAAAGGTTTCATCATAGTCGATTCCTTCTTCTTGGCTGTAACCTTGAACCACCAGTCTTGCTTTGTTCCTTGTTACTATGCCATGTTCATCCAGCTTGTTTCTAAAGACCCATTTAGTACCAATGATGGACCTGTCCGTTGGTCGAGGGACCAGGTGCCATACCTTACTACGTTCAAACTGATGAAGTTCCTCTTGCATAGCAATCATCCAGTCGGGATCCTCAAGTGCTTCACGTACATTCTTTGGTTCTATTGAGGACAGAAACGCAAAGAATGCATAGAAGTTCTTCAAAGCTCTTCTAGTAACCACTCCAGTGTTTAGATAATACATGAGGTTTTCCAGTGGGTGAGAACTTTGATATCTCCAATGTTTAGGTTGAATCTGCTGAGTGTCATTCCCGGGAGGAGCTGAGTCATCTAGGTCTTCTTCATTTTGCTCTTCAGTTCCCCCTGTCTGATTGCCTTCTAGTTCCCCCTGAGTTTGATCCTTATTATCCTGATAACTTTTAACTCCATTCAAATTCTCAGGGTTGAATGGGTGAGAACTTTGATATCTCCAATGTTTAGGTTGAATCTGCTGAGTGTCATTCCCGGGAGGAGCTGAGTCATCTAGGTCTTCTTCATTTTGCTCTTCAGTTCCCCCTGTCTGATTGCCTTCTAGTTCCCCCTGAGTTTGATCCTTATTATCCTGATAACTTTTAACTCCATTCAAATTCTCAGGGTCTTAAGCAGGTTCATCTCTTGCAAGACCAATCTCCTGATCATCATCTTCTTGTCTGTTTGTAACACTTTCAGATTCATCAAATACCACATGCACACTTTCTTCTACAGTCAAGGTCCTCTTGCTGAACACTTTATAAGCTTTACTTTGTGAAGAATATCCTAAAAAGATGGCTTCATCACTTCTAGCATCAAACTTCCCTAGAGGCTCTTTCCCGTTGTTATGAACGAAACACTTGCACCCAAAAGCTCTGAGATGTGCAATATTAGGTTTCCTGCCTCTTATCAGCTCATAGGGAGTTTTCTCTAGCAAAGGACGGATAGAACATCGATTCAGCAAGCAACAAGCGGTGTTGACTGCTTCAGCCCAAAAATTCTTCGATAGACCACTTGAAAACAACATTGTTCTAGCCATGTCCTCCAAGGACATGTTCTTCCTCTCTACTACACCATTTTGCTGAGGGGTCCTTGGTGCAGAGAAGTGATCCACACCATGTTTATTACAATAATCTGCAAACTTAGCATTCTCAAATTCTGTACCATGGTCAGACCTTATACTCACTAGTTGAACCCCCAGTTTCTTCTGATTGACTCTGACCCAGTCCTCGAACATATCATATGCTTCATCTTTAGATCTGAGGAACAAGGTCCATGTGTATCTGGAGTAGTCATCAACTATTACCATTACGACTCTCTTACCTCCTCTTACCATTATCCTCATTGGTCCACATAAGTCCATGTGAACCAGCTCAAGTAGTTTAGAAGTACTAACCACTTTTTTTGACTTGAATGAAGATCTTACGTGTTTCCCCCTCACACAAGCATCACAAATCTTGATGTCATTGAACCTCTTGCTTGGTATTCCACGAACCAAGTCCTTTGACACCAACTTATTCAATTGAGTCAGGCTTGCATGACCTAGCCTCTTGTGCCACAACTGACTATCATTCTCTAGCACATTCAGAAAAGTCAAACTATTCTCAGGAAGAGAACCTAATGTAGCCTTGTACACATTATTAGCTCGTTTCCCTTCCAATATCACTTCACCAGTCTGCAGGTTCTTTACAATGCAACCTACAGAAGTGAAACTCACTGATTTTCTTCTATCACATAGTTGAGAGAAAGTTAGAAGCTTGTGCCTCAATCCATCCACAGAGAGTACATTATCAATAGCATGATTGAAGGATCTCCCAACTTTTCCAATACCAACAATTTCACCGCTCTTGCCTCCTCCAAAAGCCACACTACCCCCCTTGAAATGCTGCAAGTGAGAGAAAGTTTCTTCTATCTCCTGTCATGTGCCTGGAACACCTACTATCAAGAATCTAGCTAGGGTTGTTCCATCTCACTCTAGCCTGCAAAAGAAAATCAAGGGTTAGTAACACGAACCCAAACAAGCTTGGGTCCCTTTTTGTTATCAAATGGATGAATCAAATCTTTTCTAGCCCAATAAGGTAAAACCAATTTTTTATTCTTTTTCACTGCACCTTTTGCAACACTACATTCATTCTTCATATGTCCGGTCTTACCACACAAGAAGCAGAGTTTGTTGCAAGGAAGTCCTAAATATTTACTATTAAGGTTCCAAACAGGAAAAGGTTTCCTATGTCCTAATCCAGTCTTACCTCTATTATGATTTTCATGCAACTAATTCAAAGCTTCGAAGACTTGTTCCATTTAGTGAGTCTGGTGAGCTCAGAGTTAGCTTTTTCAACCTTCTCCTGAAGAACCCGGTTCTTTTCAATCTCCTGATGTAGAGCCTGGTTTTTCTTTTTAAGCTCAGCTTCAAGGTTGATTTGAGCCTCACTAACTCCTTGTTTACCAGACACTTCTCTTAATTTTTTATTCTCAAGTTCGAGTGCAGAACCTAGCTTCTTCTCACAAAGCACATGTTCCTTTAATTGAAGAGTTTCTAATTCAAGGGCTGAGACTTTTTGTTTTAGTTCAAAAACTTGAGTTTCACTAGTAGTTAATTCCTTTTTAAGATCAGATTTAGCTTTTTCCAAGTTTTTATTTCTCATTGAAAAATCAGACACAACTGATATCAGTTGATCCTTCTCAGAAAGTGCTTGTTCCTTTTCTGACCTCAAAGTTTCAATCTCTTCAATTAAAGTCAAGGCAAGCAAATTTAATTCCCTATAAGAACAAGTATGAAGTCTAGTTTTCAGTTCATCGAGACTTACCTCAGGTGTATCATTAATCGAAGATTCATTATCCGCCATTAGTGCCAATGGAGAGTCGTCTTCTGGTTCTTCTTCCTCTTCATCACTTTCGCTTTCAGAAGGTCCCCATGTTGGGCAATGTTTAATAACATGGTATCTTTGGTCACACCTGAAGCATCCAGAGTGATTCTGATTCTTTACAGTGCTATTCTTGACAGGAATAACCTCGATTGAATTCTCTTCTGTCTTTGTAGTTTCTTCATTGTATAGCGTGTCTAGCGTATCCAGAATTTCCTTTGCAGTTGAGCACTTAGGAATACGTGAACATACATTAAGCCCTAGTCCACACTGAAGAATCTTCATGGCTTCAGTATTCATCTGAAGTAGTTTGAAGTCTTTTTCGTTAAGTTCTTCTACAGGCTTTTGGACTTTGTTTCCTGATGTATCAATCTTTGTGGGAATCAATGGACCATTCTGTGTAATCCTCCATAGCTGATAATTTTCTGCCTGTAGAAAGGTTTCCATCCTAAACTTCCAGAAATTGTAGTATTAACCGTTGAACTGCGGAGGCTTGCTGATAGAGTACCCTTCGGTCATGAATGGTGGTGCACTCATTGTACAAATCCGTCTCAAGATGTTAATCTTTCTTCGAGAGAACCTGCTCTGATACCACTTGTTGCACTTAGTGCACCTTCGTAAGACACTAGAGGGAGAGTGAATAGTGTCCTTACCCGATTTTTAAAACCTAAAACTTGCTTGTAACTTTCAGCGCCTAACTTACAAAGAACCAGGTTCCTTGCAAGTTTCACCTATCTCTGAAACTAAACAACTTGCAGAAACGTAAAAAACACAGAGATTTTTACGTGGAAAAATCCTTGCTCAAGGGATAAAAACCCACGACCCAAACTCTTGAGATTTCAACTCTTCCACTAAAGGAAAACTCGAGCAAGTTTTAGACTACAACGTAATGTAATCAAGGAACTAGAACCCCCTAGTACCACACGTTAGCTGGTAAGGTTACGTCTACTTAACCTCAAAAAGTAATCTCTACTTAATGCTTCTAAACAAGCTGATAGATTACAACTCAATAGCCTATAACAAAGAAACTAAAACAACAGACTTAACTATGAAACTGCTCCTTCGTAAGGTTCTGTTGTTCAGTTTTTGTTCTTGCACACAAAACTTCTCACGATCTGATTGTACTTGATATGCTCTGTTGAGATATCTTTTGTGCGTTTTGAATTTGGCCAAATTAACTTGTATTTATAGGAACTTAACTCAGTCGGATCCAAATAAGTTTAGGATTCCTTTTCCTCATTGAAATCAGTTTAAACAAGGTTACCCATATTTTCTTATTAAAACCTAAGTTAATTTGCCTTAGTTCCCAATCCATTTTCGTTTAGGAACCGCGTCCTTCTCAGCACCGCTTCTAGCTTCTTCAACTTCCGGTAGGATTGGAACTTTGACTCCAGATGTTCTCTTCTTTTCTTTTTCAGCTCTGACTAGATTAACCCGTTGAACAGCTGACATTCTCACTTCAACTGTGAACCTTTTCGTGGTCCACTTCGCACCAGGTCCTTTGTCATCTTCAAAACTCATCCTTCAACACAGATGTTCATAAGGGCTCTCATATAACCTTCACACAAAAACCTTTTTTTGTTAGTAGAGATGTTTATTTCAGGGAGCATGATTTTCATTTCCAGTCTCAGAATCACCTTAATTCACATTCACATTTCAACATTCCTCCTATATACATAGATGTTGAGTTATCCATTCTAGAAAATGGTTTGGAACCACCATCTTCTCCAGATATCATTCCAGGGTCACATTCACTAGCACCTCCCTCATCTCATACTTTACCCTCTACCTCATCACATATCTTTTATGTTCCCATCTCACCACATGTTCCTCATACTCCCAGAAAGCTCACCAGAGTAGTTAATCCTCCTATTTGGCTTATAGATTATGTTCACAAGTCTTCTGTGTCCATAAACTCTACTTCATATCCCATTAATCAGGTTGTTTCTTATGCTAACCTATCACCTTCTTACTAGGCTTATCTCAGTGCTTTTTCTACAGAGACAGAACCTACTTCTTTCATAGATGAAGCCAAAGATGATAGATGGGTTCAAGCAATGAAAATTGAAATAGAAGCTCTTGAAGTTAATCATACCCGTGATAAAGTTAATTTACCAGCAAGTAAGCATCTCATTAGATGTAAATAAGTGTATAAAATTCAGTATCCAGCTGATGGTTCTGTGGAGAGGTTCAAAGCTAGATTGGTGGCTAAAGATTACGCACAACAGGAAAGATTAGATTATCATAATAATTTTTCCACTGTTGCAAAAATGGTTACTCTAAGGTGAGTACTTTCAGTGGCAGCTATTGAAGGTTGGTCTATTTTTCAGATAGATGTTTTCAATACTTTTTTTACAAGGTGATCTTGATGAAGAAGTCTACATGCTACTACCTCAAGGTTTTGGTAGTAAGGGGGAGTTCACTAGCCATTTTTCATCACATTCTTCATCTTTTCAAGTTACTCCAAAGATGTAGACTCGGGAAGTCTCTAAATAGCCTTAAGCAGGCCTCCAGGCAATGAAACATCAAGTTTACCACAGCTCCCAGGAAGTCAGGTTTTACTCAGAGCAGATATGACTACTATTTATTCACTAATCACCAAGAAGGGAAGATGTTGCTTATTCTTATATATGTAGATGCCTTATTGATTACTGGTAATGATGCAACATTGATCCAGGAAGCTAACAATGCTCTACACAAACACTTCAAAATCAAAGACTTGAGAGATCTAAGATATTTCCTAGAAATTGAATTTCTTAGGTCTAAGAGAGAGAGAGATTCTCATGATACAGAGAAAAAATGCCCTAGAATTGGTTTCTAAGTAGGATCATAGTGGTGCAAAGCCTGCTTTGACACAATTAGAACAACACATGAGGTTTTACAAGTACAGAATATGATAAGGTTATTGGCATAACTGATGATCCTTTATTAGAAGACACTACAGGCTACCAGAAGTTAGTGGGGAAACTGTTGTACTTAATAATGACCAGACCAGATCTATCTTACGTTGTGCAATGAATTAGTTTATGCATACACCTAAAGAATCTCATTTGAATGCAACTTTACATGTGGTGAGATGGATAAAAGGAAAACTAGGTCTAGGATTGTTGTCAAGCAGTGAAGGTGAGAATGTATTAACAACTTTTTGTGATGCAGATTGAGCATCCTACCCAGTCACAAGAAGATCTATTACAGAATACTGCATGAAGCTAGGAAACTCTTGGATCTCTTAGAAATCGAAGAAGCAGGATACAATCTCAAGAAGTACAGCAGAAGCTGAATACAGAAGCATGACAGCATCAGTATTAGAAATTATTTGGCTGGTTGGTTTGTTGAGACATATAGGGATGAGAATGAAGTTGCCAGTGGACTTATACTGTGATAACAAGGTAGCAATTCAAATAGTAGCTAACCCTGTATTTCACGAAAGAACAATATATTGAGATTGACTGTCACTTTATTAGAGAAAAAAATTCAGAAATGGATACTCAGAACTAGACATATCAAGAAGCAGACATCCTCACAAAGAGACTTGGAAGACCAAAACATGAGTACTTACTTGGCAAGTTGAGAATAGTAGATGTATTCCATTCCTCTATTTGAGGGGGAGTGTTGAAAGTACTCATAGAAGTAGTTAGGAGTACAAAGTGTAATTAGCACAGATTGATTATTGTAATTAGTTAAGTAGTTAGTTAGTTAGCTTAAGCAAGTTGGTTAGCTGGTAGCCACTATATGTGTGTGTAGGTGTAGCTCATTTGACAATTTTCCAATTAATGAAGATAGTTCTTCTTCTAGAAATATATCAATTGGAGACTCAAGACAAATAGAACGTTTGAATGCAATGGATTTTTTCGTGAAAAGAATAGTCCGGAGGAAAATCCGAAGGGAAGAAAAAAATATATATAGTGTACAAAATAGAGAAGCTACTAGAAGAATAAAAAACTAGAGCTTGTCATTGTTAGATAAGCCAAGATATATAATTGCGTCATTCAAAGAGCATGGTCGGCTGAATAGTACTGAAGTCATTGCTTACCAATAATACCACCACTTCTAATACGTTTTACAAAGTATGGTTTCTTATTGGACAAGTTAGCATAAAACAATAATCAACACTTAATCGAGAATATGTAGAACTCTTTAATGAAGAGTTTCTATATTCAAGCAACACTAGAAAACGGTTACCATTTTACAATGGGTATGATCTGTGCGCTGAGATTGACTAGCCGAACTTTTACATGGAGAAAAAAGTTAACTGAAAATTTGTTTTTACTAGACTTAGACTTAGCTTGGATATCGAATAGGGTGAACTAAGTGGAAAATCTGATCTTTATAATTTGGTTTAAATTTATCATAAAATGGTAGTTTTTTATTATTAATAAAAGTTTAAGTTTTATGCACAGTAAGTTTTTGTATACTTTCACTATCTATGATTTTTACATTGGAGGATAAGGCAGTGTATGATACCTATTTGGAAATAAGCAAATCATAAATAATTTTTACCTATTGTAGTTGGTAAATGTATGGGCCTAAACTGATTTAGGATCACAAATCGAATTTGGGTTAGGAACACAAGCAAATCTTAGTATCAAAGTCAAGACAATGTTAAGAATAAACGAAAATGCGAGAGAATAACGTGATTTCAATATGTAACTGTGAGTACAAATTTTGCCAGAGTTTCTGTAAGTATTTCTCAATGATTAAATTGCCAAATGAGAAGCTATTTATAGGCTGATAATGATACAAGGCTATGATCCCACGTTTCCCACCAAGACTTGCATGTTCTCACTTTTCAGATAGTGAGGTTAGTGGGCCGAAATAGAAGGAAATCAACTGACTGCCGGCGGCTTCATAAACCGAGGCTTAAACCACTAGCCTCAGGGCATGACTTGGTGATTGACCGAGGCGACACTT
The DNA here is from genome assembly GCA_029990175.1 of Petunia secreta. Taxonomy (NCBI): domain Eukaryota; kingdom Viridiplantae; phylum Streptophyta; class Magnoliopsida; order Solanales; family Solanaceae; genus Petunia; species Petunia secreta. Next base: position 106,541 of record JARKIP010000050.1, read on the forward strand.
CCACCGGGGCAAACGTCTTGCTTCCTTTCTTCGGTCATTAGCTTCGGTCCTTGGCTTCGGTGACTTACGTCTTGCTTCGGCTCCCAGCTTACCAATATCTGCTCGGTCACCCTCAGATCATGCTACCGAGGTGCCACGTAGGCGAGCCGATTTCTACCCCATACAGATAGTCCCCCCACTTCTCGGTCAATTACCGAAGTTACCGAGGAGTGGAATGAAATTCCGTGGGAAAGTGATGTGGCTCAATCTTATCCAAGCGTTTCAAATTTTTGTCAACGGTCCACGTCCTTTCAGATCATTATTCATTGACACGTGGTGACCGCTCATTGGACACCGAATGGTCACGCCATTTTTCTCGCGTCTTCCAATGTTAGAATGATGATATTTCACAACTTGTTTTCCCAATACTCTATAAACACTTCTCCTCTAAGCTTTTCTGGTCACTTTCGCCATTTGCAAGCTACAGTACCGAGAAAAGAGAAAAAGCATTTGTGTTCATTTTGATCTGCTTCATATTTCCAAGAAATTTTACTCCCACAATTATCATCATGTCTGCAACGTATTCTACACAAGATTCAAGTGATTCAAGTGAGAGGGCGAGGATTTCTCGCTTCGCCGCTGCGATAGCTAGTGGCGACATCACCGCCACCGTGCCGGTGCTGCAAGTTATCGAGGCGGAAGGCGGTGAGAGGTGACATCAAGCGCCAGCGGCTCTAGGCGGTGCAAGGCGAGAGCCGAGCACGATAGAGCTGAAGTGAGCGAAGGCGTCAGCATACAGGAAGGAGATGACGTCATCGGTGGTGACGCCATGGTGGTAGTTGATGCTGACGCTGAAATGGTCATCAATAGGGATGATGATGGCAAGGGCGATGACGCCGAGGACGAAGACGACGTCGAGGCCACTACGGAAACTGGGGGCGAGCTGCCTGCTACTGAGGGTGGGCATGATGTCGAAGCTGGATCTTTGGGTCCTGAAAAGAAACTTCCAAAAATTCCCCTCGAACAGGAGCTCGAACCCCACCAAATCATTCCTTCGCACTTCGATACTGGTAAAGACCTTAAGCTATAAAAACAATCCGCCGATCAGGAAGAGCTGAACAGGAATGTACCAGTGAACACAACGCCGACCCGAATTAATAAGGCTCACATAGAACGAGTTCGAAAGGAATAACTTCGAGCCCGAGGTGAATATAGTTATCCCCGATCCAGCTAGCAGATTCTGCGATCATGTGAAGGGGTTATCCTTTGCGTACAATTATCCATTCACCATTGGGTTCACTCTCCCCGTTTATAGGGTGATTGATGATTTCTGTCGAGCATACAACTTATGCTTGGCTCAATTGGGCCCCAGTGTTTGGAGGGTCGTGCAGTGCTCGGCTTGGCTGAGTAAGGAGGCCGAGGTGGACTTTACCTTGCAACATCTTATTTCTCTCTACTACCCATACGTTCACAAGGCTGGGGTTGTTGCCTTAAACAACCGTGGTAAGTATGCGCTTCTCCACAAGAGCGAGGATCATGGAGATCGAGGAGGGTGTGATCGCTACATTCTCTTGGAGACTAGCGTCTTATCTACCAAGCCTGATTTCCCAAAAAAGTGGAACAAAACATGTAAGTGCTCCTTCGTTCATAAATTCTTTTCTGGAAAACACTCTTGTTCTCTAACCTTAACTTATTTTTTGTTCCTTAGCCAATAAAGTTGCGGTGGTCCCTCCCGAGGGTTTGACCGAATGGGTCAAAGCTGTGACCGGAGCCCGTACACGGCCCATTCGGTCATGGATGGAAATGGCTGCTGACTTCGGTTGGCAATGTAAAAGGCATGATAAGTTGTTCTTAGCCTTCTATCTAGGATGTTATTCGAAGCCTTTCATTTTGTCCTTAATCCTCGTTTCCTCGGTATCAGGTTTTTCAAATCGAGCCCTCAACACAAAGAAAAATAAGAAAAAGAAAGAAAAGGGAAAGAAGAAGGATGAGGAAGATACCGAGTCTGATGGTGATCTGGCTTTGGTAGCAGGTCTTGCTGGTGACCTGAAAGAACTAAAGGCTTCTAAGCCTTCAAAGTCTTCGAAGGCGTCCTCTGGCCAAGGATCCTCAAAAGGTAACATTGTCTTCGGTTGATGTACTTGCATTCACTCTTCTTCGTGCATATGCTTACGACCATCCCACATTGCTCTTTATAGGCGTGAAAGAAAGAGGGCGATTCCCAAGAAACCATTCCTTTCGGTGAACCCTCTCACCGAGATGGCGGCTTCTTCTCAGCCTGAGGCGATTGTTGAGACACGTCGAAGGATGATTGACGAGCCGAGCGATGATAACGCCGAGGGCTTGAAGTCCCAAAGGGAAATTGAAGTGGTGGATATGTTGAACCCCCAAAAAATTAACCCCGAAGGGCTAAATTTAGGAATATCGACAGGATGGACTAACTCTTTTGGAGTTTTTGGAGTCGCCACCCAATTTAAGAAAAAACAGGGAACCAGATAAACAAATGCGTGCAAAACTCCGTTTTTATAAAAAGACGGTCTTTCTTTCAGAGATTCTAAAGGTAAGAGGTTTTGCTAATTTCGAAAGAAGGTTTTTAAGGCACTTTCGAAATTCCGCTAAAAAACGGTTAATCCGACAGGTTTCCAAAATATTTGCAAGTGCTATTTATGCGCTTTTTCTAAAAATAATTAATTGAACTATTAATTAATTCAACTAATTAAATTTAGCAAGTTTTCAAAAGATTTACAACTTTTATTTAAAGGCTTTAATTATTTTCAAAATAAAATAAAATGAAAGCGCATTTTCTTTTGGAAATGAACGATTTGATCGTCCAAATTTCTTTGCCAACTCGCATGTGACAGTGCATAAATGGCACTTGCTTAATTTCAACTTTAAAACCCAGGTTTCTCATCATAAGATGGAACTTAAGTTTCAAGTCGCTTTTTGCAAAGTTATTTCGGGACATTTAGAAGTTAATTAAAACTTCTTTATAAATTTTGACTTTCTAAAGAAACTACTTCGTATCAATAAGATAGAAGTCATTTCTTATAGTCATTATTAGACGTGGTTTCTTTTGAAAATTTCCTTAAATTTGCACGCATTTGCATATTTGGCCACTATTTGCAATAAATTAAATAACAACTCAAAAATTAAAAGGTAATAACCATAAAATGAATCAAATAACTCAAACAAGTCATATATATATTAATGAATAAAATATTCTACAAGGTTTACATAAATATTTTAAAGGGAAAAGGAATGATAAGAGTTGAAAGATAAAACCCGGAAAGCAAACTCGCGAGACGAGCCTCGAAATTTCTAAAGTTTTTAAAAATCTTGAAAACTTGAGCCCGAGCTTGACCCCAATGCAATTCCAATGCCAATAAGCCGTCCCCGTTTTGTGAGTTTTCCAAACTCGTCCCAAGAGTTGTTTATGCAGAGGAAAATAACAAGAAGATAAGGATTAGTTCATAACTCAAACTCAAATACTCATGAACCAAAGTGTAAACAGTTTCACCCAATTTGGTCCTTTCAGATGTTAGCAATGAGTAAAATAAAGGCACAATGATATTCAATTTAAATGCATCGCAGGCACACATAGCGACTAAGCTAACATGGAGCACACTGACAGGTAAAAGCTACAGGATATGAATCAGACAACTCAAAGGTTCAAGCCTACATGAATCATGGTTCTTATACCAAAATAATTTGATTCCAATGGAGAAACCTCATAACAGCTTTGCTAAAACAAAAACTTGTTTTTAATAACATATTCTAATCTTTTGGAGCAGATGCAGACATATCGAGATGGATCTAAAATATAACATAATTTAAGTTCCAATGAACATAAGAAACCAAAAGATTAAATCTTTTACTGTCAGGATCATAAACACGATAATTTCATTAAATAAGCTTTGACTGCATAACTTATATTGAATAGACCCAGGTATTATACAAAAGGAACTAAGCAGCGTCCACCTTTAACACTTCTAACCAACTTGCAACCTACCTGAACTAATTCTGCTCCCCTCTTCTCCTCTTTACTCCATCAGGCAGAAACACACTCCCTATATTACCCTATAACCTGACCAAAACAGGGAGGAACAATACCCCAACACCTGAACTACTTCCAGCCTACTCTACACTTCACAGAACACTTCTCTATACTCTGAACAGCCCCTGCAGACTCCAGACCAAACTACTACTTGATAAGCTACCACCAAACAACCTATAGACTCACAGACCCCATAACTGGACCTCTACTTCTCCACACAAACATAATAAACATCTCGCATCCCTACAGCTTCTAAAACAGCTAACCAACTCCACCAGACTCCCTCAACTATCAGGAACAAATCCTTGAACACCTGATCAAGAACCACCCCTCTGAACACCTACTAGGCAACTAGAAACCACTCCCTGAACAAACTTAAGCTCTTACAATGCACACAACTCTCACAGACTCCCTGCACACACCTCACACTCCTGAACTAACATGCACGCACCCACACCTACATATACTCAAAGCAGACCTGCACACATACTCACAAACCTCGCAGGCTTTGCCTCAGCTCCCTTACTGAACCAACCCACACCACCAGTCCCTTCTTTCCCCTTTTTGTCTCAGCATCAGCAAAACCACCATCCTGAACCCCTGAATCCTCTTCTAAAGGACCTACCCCCTAGAAAACTAAACAAGATTCAAGACCCAAAAAAGAAACTTACACTTATTATACGCAGAAAACAGGAATAGAATTTAAATAGGAAAATTGATAAAAGAACCTTAGAAGAACAGACCTCATTCATGACCAGAATACATGCTTCTTTTACATCTATGCTCAAAGTCTAGTATCCATAGTACTAGAAGGTTAAAATCTGACTTTATACTTTAACATACCTAAAAAAAATCATCTTTATACTGCAAGCAATCTAACATGGGTTCCTGTGCCAACTTCATCATTTCAAAGCTAAAGAAACCAGCTTTAAGCTAACTATTGCTAAGCATCCATAAAATTAGTGATTTTAACTCAAAGAGACGCTCTTAAACAATGTTAACTTCATATTAGAATAGGAAAACTCACATACTTATCAAAATTTGAACGACATTCATTTATCACATAATGGAACAAAGAACGGGGGAAATAACAGTAGAGTATCAACTCTAAACTTGTTTCATGACCTTTCTTATACACTAACAAAAAAGCAGGATGCACATGCAAAGAAAAGAGCTAGAAGATTCGATCTTTTGTTTCAAACGACATTCCAACTAATCTGTTTACATAACAAAATCTACAGTTTATGAATAACATAAAAAAAAACAAAGCTAAAATGTAAAAAGAGATAGGTTTATTACCTTCTTAGGTGCAGTGACTAGGGCGAGGGATCCGAATAAGGCGACTCGACTAAGCGACTTGAGTAAGGTCGATGACTCGAATAATAAAGCGACGACACAAAAAGGAGTAGCAGTGACACTATACCTTTTAGAATCAGAAACTTATCTCATATTTAATTTGAAACTATCAACTGAATGTAAAATATTATCCTCGGGTTTTCTTTAATGCTGCTGCCTCTATATGAACTTCCCACCCCCCAAAAACTCAGTAAATCAACTTTTATACTAGGAATTTTAGGGTTTACCTCTTTTGTGAAATTTCAAGATACTCCTCCATTTTTCGATCAATCCCTTGTGAGATAAGGGTGAGAAGGGTAAAACTACACCATCTCTCATCCTTATCTCCAAGAAAACGATCAAGGGCTCAGATTCGATCTCAAGTTTGAAATGAACGAATGGGATTAAGGATCCGTTGTTGTACTGAGGGGTGAGGGGACCATCGAGTACATAAATTTGGACTGTTGCGATGGATTTTGGGGGAAAGTGGGAATTGGTCGCGGTCAAAATTGGGGAGAAGGTATTTGGGTCGTGGGTTGAGTTTCTGAAATGGGGAAATGATTAGGGATTTCAGTTTAAATGGGGCTTGCATGGGTAGGCTAGAGTTTAAGGATTAGGAGCGATTTTAGCCCTTTTTTAAAATAAATTAAGCAAATAGAGTAATTGCACGTATAGGTTCAAATTAAGGCCATATTTTATACATTTAACCCTTTTCTTTGAATTTACTCAATTACTTTTGACTTTTCAAGATTGATTTTAATTTTAAAATGATTATACTTTAATTGAATTTTTCGGGACAAAATTGGGTGTCAACAGCTGCCCCTCTTTACCCGAAAAGAATGAAAGAGTTTTCAGGGTAAAGATGTTGACATAAAGCCCATTTTGTCCCGACAAAACCAAGACTTTGATTCCAAGGACCAAAAGGCGAGGCTTATGGATATGGCCGAACTCCGGTTTCTGAGTTGCCTACATATCTCGGGCTGAAAGAGAATCAGGCTATATGAAGTTCGACGACACATAGATACGAAGACTCGCAGGATTGACAAAAAAGACGCACGAATAAAAAAGAAACCAAACTGACACCCTAATCCGAAGCAAAAGATTATGATAGAATTTGCTTGTTCGAGTGCGATTCTTCAAATCCTCGTTGACGAGTCTAGCTCATATCAACGATTGCCCCAGTTCACTGCTAAGAAAAAGTTCCACGTTATGCTCCAAATGCTGTTGCGGTGCTGCTAATATCCTGTAATAAACTTGACAAACGGTAAGTGAGTAACTGCAAATAAAGCTTAATAAATGAATTAATAAAGGAATAACGACAATAAAACTTGTAGATGCTGGTTGCAATATCAATGATAAGCTTGTCTCCAATCAACTAATGGAGAAATCTAGCTTTGTGAGGCAAGATGACTTCGGGGCCGTTGGTAGACTGAAAATAAAGCAATAAAAAGCTTCAATTAATAGGAACATAAAGTGAACTTTAAATATAATCATAAGGGTAAAAAATGCCGCCTTTTCGGCAATAATCCATGATAAAGCATAATCATAAGGAGTCAATTTGAATGCAATCTTGGATTGTACTCCAACCAAAGGTAAGAATACGTCCGAAGTATTCACATTATTCTGCATGTCTTAACAAACTTATTAGCAATGTAAGGGTATAAAAATATGTATAGAAAATATATAAACGCCTTAGGAGGCTACAAAATTTGCTCAAGAAAGTGTGCTAATATTAAACGTCTATCGAGACCATAAAAGATTACTCCTTAGAGGAATTTAAATAATTAACACCTTCGAGGTGACAGAAATACGCCTTTGAGGCAATAAAATTACGCCTTAGAGGTATTCAAATAACTAACACTTCGAGGTGACATAAATACGCCTCCGGGGCAACAAAATTTTGCCTTAGAGGCATTCAAATAACTAACACCTTCGAGGTGATATAAATACGCCTCCGGGGCAACAAAATTACGCCTTAGAGGTATTCAAATAACTAACACCTTCGAGGTGACATAAATACGCCTCCGGGGCAACAAAATTACGCCTTAGAGGCATTCAAATAACTAACACCTTCGAGGTGACATAAATACGCCTCCGGGGCAACAAAATTTCGCCTTCGAGGCATTCAAATAACTAACACCTTCGAGGTGATATAAATACGCCTCCGGGGCAACAAAATTACGCCTTCGTGGCATTCAAATAACTAACACCTTCGAGGTGATATAAATACGCCTCCGGGGCAACAAAATTTCGCCTTCGAGGCATTCAAATAACTAACACCTTCGAGGTGACATAAATACGCCTCCGGGGCAACAAAATTACGCCTTCGAGGCATTCAAATAACTAACACCTTCGAGGTGACATAAATACGCTTATCGAAAGCGTGAACATAAAGACGCTTCTCGAAAGCTTGAAATATAAAGACGCTTTTCGAAAGCGTGAGAATGTGAATACGTTATACTCTTCGAACTCTTCCACGGAGGAATGGTCTTGATTATAACACAAAGTGAATCCTTTAGGGTTGGTAATATCTGAAAATCAAAAAATAGAACTTTAGTAAGCGTTCTCATGAAGTGAAAGAGAAATGAACAAATATGCTTAACAAATTGCAAGAGTTATGGGAAATAGAAATGCCGCCTTTCGGCAAAGTGGAAAAGCGTCGAGTCATGAAGCACGAGCTTTATCCAAATATTGTTGTAATCCAAGCCATGAGAATCTTAGAGATTGACTTGCTAAGATGTTTATCCTCCTTTGCGGATCTTAATGTCCCTGCTCTCAAAGAAAAATTGTTAGTTTTGGGAGGGAGGGGGGAGCGTTTGATTCATGCTGACTCGAGCCTTCATTCTTCAACCGCTTCCTTCTTCTCCCTTTGTCTAGATTTGCGATCCGTCTTTTGAGACTTGACCAACAAACCTTTCTCAAGCAATACGGTTTTTTGCAAAATCTGCTCCAGTTATGATCTTTCAAATCTTCAACTTGCCTTGCAAAATTTTCCCCAGTTGCTTGCCTTAGGGGAGACTGGAAATTTCAATATTATAACATCGAGCCCGTTGAGAGCGCCTACGTATCCCTCCTTGGGAATAAGACCGTGCGTAGTTCTGCTTACATTAATTTTGGGGAATATGGCAATCTAAATGCGAAGCCGAATCCGAATTGGAATACCTACACATCTGCCCAGATGCATAGTTCGGAATTACATCATCAAAGATAAACAAACCTAAAGCATTATAAAATCTGATCGAATCCGATGTGGATTGCTTACTTATCCTGTTGCCATTTCAGGAATCAGATCAAAAGTAGTTCAAAATTACATAAAAGAGGAGATAGGGGAATCCTATGCTAGTATAACCGAGCTCTGTGTGAGTTGCTTACGTATCCCGCCATGGGAATCAGGTTATGCGTAGTTCGCATTACAATTAAAATTACATAAAAATGAGAAAAAATACTTGCTTGTGCCGCTTGTAAGCTATCTTGATTGTACTTGGATTGATAAATTTTGGCCAGACTTTAAGAGTGGGCCTTTTTGCAAATGAGACAATATTTCAACAGCAGTCATGCTACTAAATCTCCGGGCATTGGTTCTCTCATCTGGATTGATCCATCTTCAATTAAATCTTGGATCTTATGTTTAAGAGCAACACATTCGTTAGTGTCGTGCTTGAAAACTTCTGCATGGTAAGCACAATATTTGGTTCCATCAACCCATTGTGGGGGAGGGTCAAATGTACCATTTCCTGATAATGGTTCTAGCATTCCCACATCTTTTAATCTTTCATACAATTGAACTTGTGGTTCACCTAAAGATCTGAATTTTCGACGCTGCTTCTTCTCATATTTGGGATGCGATCCTGATGGTTTAGACTGGCGAGCCACAGGTGGCAGATGTTGTTGAGGGTAATTGTATGCTTGCGGTTGTGAATAAGGCTGATAAGCGGTTGCTGAAAATTGATGGTAATTGGGTTGGGCATTATAGACTGGATATGGCGCGGGCGGAATTTGATGCGGACTTGGATAAGTTGGGTATAGTGTGCTTTGGTGAGTGGGCTGGTTTGGTGAAATTCTAAAGGTCGGCTTCTTGTTTGGCCTTTGGTCGACATCAGCCATATCAATACCAACTTCATCTTCCCTCTTTTTCTTCTCAAAATTGCCCGTACCAGTCTGGATGGCTTGCGTAGTTGCCTTCATTGCAGCAAAACTTACAATTCGCCCTGTCTTAACCCCTTCTTCAATCATCTCTCCCATCACAAGAAGTTCAGAATAGGGTTTACCCATCATAGGGAGCAAGTGCATGTAATAAGAATCATCTTGAGCTCAGATGAAGTACTTTACCATGTCTTCCTCAGTCATTGGTGGTCGCACCCTTGCAGCCTGTTCACGCCATCTCAGTGCGTATTCCCTAAAGGTTTCTGTTGGTTTCTTCCTCAGATTGGACAAGGTTATAAGGTCAGGAGCCATCTCGACATTGTACTCAAACTGCTTTGTAAAATCACAGGCTATGTCATCAAACTCACGCCACTTGCTTATATCCTATCTTGCAAACCATTCAGCAGCAATACCTTCCAGACTATGACCGAAGAAGGCCATCAGAAGTTCATCTTTACCTCCCGCAACCCTCATTCGGTTGAGATATTTGGTCAAATGAACAAATGGGTCACTATGACCATCATACATATCAAATTTTGGCACTTTAAACCCGGGAGGAAGAGTAACGTCAGGGTATAGATAAAGATTGCGGTAGGAGATGCTTTGACGTCCTCTAGACACTTGCAAATCCTTGATGGATTGCTGCATGATTTTCATCGTTTGGATTATCTCCTCTTGATCAACTGTCTTTCCCTGCTTTTCTACAGTTATGGGCACTTCAATGGGTGCTTTGGATTGTGGAAGATGAGGAGTATCTTCGGCAGGTAAATATTGATATTGAGGCAAGTTGTTCTGGTTAATGAATGCATTCGGGATGTTGTTAACTGGTGCAAGCATATGAACGACACTGGAATTTAAAGGCGTGTTTGGATTGGCAGTTTCAACATTGGGGTTCAGAGTTGATAGCACGGCTGGCGCGTTTTGGTGGCACGACCCTTTCATTCTGTCTAGTTCAGCTTGCATACACTCAATCTGCCTAGCCATTCTAGCAATTTATTCATCAGGAACAACAACTGCTTGCTCATTAGAAGATGCAGGGATACCAGTCTGATTATCAGTCATTGCTTGCTTCACTTTAGATTAGACACTTAACCAACTCGGGAGTCAACACGAATCAAACTCTCTCTTTTGGGGAATAATCAAAACAAAAAGAAAAAATCAAAAGGTAACTATGTTAGTTTCCAGATCATTGGCATAATTGCACACAATCACGTAGCGCGCGTCACGTAGCGCTTTGCATTTTAAACAAGTTTGACATGTGGCAATCACAATTAGTTGAGCGTAAATGAAAATGCGGGCGCATCCTACCCTGTAATGTGCCTCTTTGTGCTAGAGGTAAGCCTAATCGCGCAAACAAGTGGTAACGAAAAATAGTTCATGCCAGTTTTGAGCAATTCAGATTTAGAGTAAGCAACAATAACAGTAACTGATAACAATCATCTCTCCGCCTTGACACTGCAATTCTGTTATCCCAACTACCTTCCAAAAGTTGGCGTCAACTCAAAATTCTAACACAGCTCAAACCCTCCACAACATCTGCACAGAATTCTAAAAAATGCCTAACCTTAAACAACCCTCCATATCTTTTGCAAACATCCTCGCTCCTCCAAGCACAACTTCCAATTGTTTTATAATATCCAGGGGTGAGATTTCTAACTGCCTTCACAATGCCAGACTGCAAATCATAAAATGTTCCAATTGACCTTTTACAAATAAAACCTCACTGGTCCTTGGCTTTGGTCAAGCCTCTCAGCTTCCTAGGTTTTGCAAGGCTCACAGACCTTGTTCATAGGGCTCCTCACTGGTCCTCGGCTTTAATCAAGCCTCTCAGTTTCCTAGGTAGCCAAGACCGCACTGGTCTTCAAGGAGGGACCCCATTGGTCGTTTATAGACATAGGGGCTTCACTCTCCTAGTATGCGACGAGCATACTTCAATTATCATGAATGCAGCTGGACAGTCAACATAGGCCTGCACACACGCAAAGCCATTCACGAGAGGGACCCCACTGATCCTTTTAAAGACACCAAGGGCTTCCCCTCTTAGATCTCACTACACCAGGCCATCTCCAAAACACAAACCAACCAAATCTGCCTAACCTCCCCCGGACTGCAATTCTGTCTATGATCTCAATTCTGCTAAATTCTTCAATTTTCTGACCTAAAAGATAACGCAGGAGACAAAATTCCAAATCTGATTTTGCTCAAAACATGGTTAGGACTGAGGATTCGTTATCACACAGCACATAATATGCAGTGTCGTTGGGTTTCAAGAACCCGTTGACAAAAGGACGGTTTCTTAATTCCTGGAAACGGTATCAAGGACCGGGTCCAAACTAAGGTGTATATGCATGCATGACCTAATCTCCTTCTAAGAGTGGGCTAACGGTTGAGGCTGATTCGACCTATGCGGGATAAACCTGGCCCCATAAACCAGTAAAACCGGCCATGACAAAACCAGGCAAACCATATTCCAACTAACTTTGGTGACACGAAAGAAATTCAAAGACTTAGGAAGGACAATGCCTTTCCTGTATTATTGCCCGTCATGCGGGCCCCCCGTGATGAAATCGAGGAGATGAAAGAGAATTGACAGGCTCCATGAGGGAGGAAATATGAACGGAATGCAGACTATGCACAAATAAATATAATACATGCTTTATAAGGCAAACCAAACAAACAGATATAATAAAGCAAATAAATTAAGCAAGCTAGTTGCAAACAATTGGAAACCTTTATGGTCAAAACCTTTTTGCTCCCCAGCGGAGTCGCCATACTGTTGAACCCCCAAGAAATTAACCCCGAAGGACTAAATTTAGGAATATCGACAGGATGGACTAACTCTTTTGGAGTTTTTGCAGTCGCCACCCAATTTAAGGAAAAACAGGGAACCAGATAAACAAATGCGTGCAAAACTCCATTTTTATAAAAAGACGGTCTTTCTTTCAGAGATTCTAAAGGTAAGAGGTTTTGCTAATTTCGAAAGAAGGTTTTTAAGGCACTTTCGAAATTCCGCTAAAAAACGGTTAATCCGACAGGTTTCCAAAATATTTGCAGGTGCTATTTATGCGCTTTGTCTAAAAATAATTAATTGAACTATTAATTAATTCAACTAATTAAATTTAGCAAGTTTTCAAAAGATTTACAACTTTTATTTAAAGGCTTTAATTATTTTCAAAATAAAATAAAATGAAAGCGCATTTTCTTTTGGAAAGGAACGATTTGATCGTCCAAATTTCTTTGCCAACTCGCATGTGACAGTGCATAAATGGCACTTGCTTAATTTCAACTTTAAAACCCAGGTTTCTCATCATAAGATGGAACTTAAGTTTCAAGTCGCTTTTTGCAAAGTTATTTCGGGACATTTAGAAGTTAATTAAAACTTCTTTATAAATTTTGACTTTCTAAAGAAACTACTTCGTATCAATAAGATAGAAGTCATTTCTTATAGTCATTATTAGACGTGGTTTCTTTTGAAAATTTCCTTAAATTTGCACGCATTTGCATATTTGGCCACTATTTGCAATAAATTAAATAACAACTCAAAAATTAAAAGGTAATAACCATAAAATGAATCAAATAACTCAAACAAGTCATATATATATTAATGAATAAAATATTCTACAAGGTTTACATAAATATTTTAAAGGGAAAAGGAAGGATAAGACTTGAAAGATAAAACCTGGAAAGCAAACTCGCGACACGAGCCTCGAAATTTCTAAAGTTTCTAAAAATCTTGAAAACTTGAGCCCGAGCTTGACCCCAATGCAATTCCAATGCCAATAAGCCGTCCCCATTTTGTGAGTTTTCCAAACTCGTCCCAAGGGTTGTTTATGCAGAGGAAAATAACAAGAAGATAAGGATTAGTTCATAACTCAAACTCAAAAACTCATGAACCAAAGTGTAAACAGTTTCACCCAATTTGGTCCTTTCAGATGTTAGCAATGAGTAAAATAAAGGCACAAAGATGTTCAATTTAAATGCATCGCAGGCACACATAGCGACTAAGCTAACATGGAGCACACTGACAGGTAAAAGCTACAGGATATGAATCAGACAACTCAAAGGTTCAAGCCTACATGAATCATGGTTCTTATACCAAAATAATTTGATTCCAATGGAGAAACCTCATAACAGCTTTGCTAAAACAAAAACTTGTTTTTAATAACATATTCTAATCTTTTGGAGCAGATGCAGACATATCGAGATGGATCTAAAATATAACATAATTTAAGTTCCAATGAACATAAGAAACCAAAAGATTAAATCTTTTACTGTCAGGATCATAAACACGATAATTTCATTAAATAAGCTTTGACTGCATAACTTATATTGAATAGACCTAGGTATTATACAAAAGGAACTAAGCAACGTCCACCTTTAACACTTCTAACCAACTTGCAACCTACCTGAACTAATTCTGCTCCCCTCTTCTCCTCTTTACTCCATCAGGCAGAAACACACTCCCTATATCACCCTATAACCTGACCAAAACAGGGAGGAACAATACCCCAACACCTGAACTACTTCCAGCCTACTCCACACTTCACAGAACACTTCTCTATACTCTGAACAGCCCCTGCAGTCTCCAGACCAAACTACTACTTGATAAGCTACCACCAAACAACCTATAGACTCACAGACCCCATAACTGGACCTCTACTTCTCCACACAAACATAATAAACATCTCGCATCCCTACAGCTTCTAAAACAGCTAGCCAACTCCACCAGACTCCCTCAACTATCAGGAACAAATCCTTGAACACCTGATCAAGAACCACCCCCTCTGAACACCTACTAGGCAACTAGAAACCACTCCCTGAACAAACTTAAGCTCTTACAATGCACACAACTCTCACAGACTCCCTGCACACACCTCTACTAACTACTATAAACCACTTGAACAGCTCTCACGCTCATGAAATTGCCTCTAAGCAAGCTGCACCAACAACCAGCTTCCAAGACCACCAGACAGGAACCCCTACTGCCAGCAAACACCACAGCAGACTCCTCTCATACCCTGCATAAATCTCTACAAGGAACAGAACAGCCCCTTACATCACCTGACTAAACCTCACAAGACTAACCTCCATAGACCTTCACAACCAGAGACAAACTAAAACAGCCCCTGAAACCCCTGCTACTGCTCCATAACAGATCCTCACTGCCTGCTCAAACTCCTGAACAACCCTAAAACTTATGAAAACCAGAAATTACTGAAACCAGCTTCTCTAAATATCTTGCACACACCTTTGAAGCCTCACAAACTCCCTCATTTGAACAAAACAGAGAACCAGGCAATCCCTTCAACACTCCTGAACTAACATGCACGCACCCACACCTACATATACTCAAAGCAGACCTGCACACATACTCACAAACCTCGCAGGCTTTGCCTCAGCTCCCTTACTGAACCAACCCACACCACCAGTCCCTTCTTTCCCCTTTTTGTCTCAGCATCAGCAAAACCACCATCCTGAACCCCTGAATCCTCTTCTAAAGGACCTACCCCCTAGAAAACTAAACAAGATTCAAGACCCAAAAAAGAAACTTACACTTATTATACGCAGAAAACAGGAATAGAATTTAAATAGGAAAATTGATAAAAGAACCTTAGAAGAACAGACCTCATTCATGACCAGAATACATGCTTCTTTTACATCTATGCTCAAAGTCTAGTATCCATGGTACTAGAAGGTTAAAATCCGACTTTATACTTTAACATACCTAAAAAAAATCATCTTTATACTGCAAGCAATCTAACATGGGTTCCTGTGCCAACTTCATCATTTCAAAGCTAAAGAAACCAGCTTTAAGCTAACTATTGCTAAGCATCCATAAAATTAGTGATTTTAACTCAAAGAGACGCTCTTAAACAATGGAAACTTCATATTAGAATAGGAAAACTCACATACTTATCAAAATTTGAACGACATTCATTTATCACATAATGGAACAAAGAACAGGGGAAATAACAGTAGAGTATCAACTCTAAACTTGTTTCATGACCTTTCTTATACACTAACAAAAAAGCAGGATGCACAGGCAAAGAAAAGAGCTAGAAGATTCGATCTTTTGTTTCAAACGACATTCCAACTAATCTGTTTACATAACAAAATCTACAGTTTATGAATAACATAAAAAAAAACAAAGCTAAAATGTAAAAAGAGATAGGTTTATTACCTTCTTAGGTGCAGTGACTAGGGCGAGGGATCCGAATAAGGCGACTCGACTAAGCGACTTGAGTAAGGTCGATGACTCGAATAATAAAGCGACGACACAAAAAGGAGTAGCAGTGACACTATACCTTTTAGAATCAGAAACTTATCTCATATTTAATTTGAAACTATCAACTGAATGTAAAATATTATCCTCGGGTTTTCTTTAATGCTGCTGCCTCTATATGAACTTCCCACCCCCCAAAAACTCAGTAAATAAACTTTTATACTAGGAATTTTAGGGTTTACCTCTTTTGTGAAATTTCAAGATACTCCTCCATTTTTCGATCAATCCCTTGTGAGATAAGGGTGAGAAGGGTAAAACTACACCATCTCTCATCCTTATCTCCAAGAAAACGATCAAGGGCTCAGATTCGATCTCAAGTTTGAAATGAACGAATGGGATTAAGGATTCGTTGTTGTACTGAGGGGTGAGGGGACCATCGAGTACATAAATTTGGACTGTTGCGATGGATTTTGGGGGAAATTGGGAATTGGTCGCGGTCAAAATTGGGGAGAAGGTATTTGGGTCGTGGGTTGAGTTTCTGAAATGGGGAAATGATTAGGGATTTCAGTTTAAATGGGGCTTGCATGGGTAGGCTGGAGTTTAAGGATTAGGAGCGATTTTAGCCCCTTTTTAAAATAAATTAAGGAAATAGAGTAATTGCACGTATAGGTTCAAATTAAGGCCATATTTTATACATTTAACCCTTTTCTTTGAATTTACTCAATTACTTTTGACTTTTCAAGATTGATTTTAATTTTAAAATGATTATACTTTAATTGAATTTTTCGGGACAAAATTGGGTGTCAACAGGATCTAGAGGATCAAAAGCATGGCTCCGAAGCGGCAGTTGCTAAGGCCAAAGGCAAGGCCAAAGTTGGGGAAGGTGGGGCTGCTTCCATTGAGAAGGAGACAGATATTGGCGCTGTCAGGGCGCAATCTGAACCCGCGAGGCTTTCGTCCTCGGTGGGATCTTTGCGAGAACTCGAAGTGCCGACCTCCTCGAACCTCTTGGCGAGCACCCGAAGTGACATTATGAGTCTCATGCCCCTGCTTGGTCCAACTGAGGACACCGTCGTGCGACAATTTCCTCCACCTCAGCTAGCCAACACTCTTGCTGCTAATGCACTTAGGGTAAGCCTTGTAATCATTGATTTTACCCCTGTCGTCGGTTGTTTGCTTATATTGATTTTTTAATGATTTCTATTTAGGGCTTTTTCCTGTCGTTGAGATCCATCGAACTTGAGACCTCGAGGAACAAGCAGGTTCAGCGTGTTGCTCGTGCTTGGGACAAGCAAAAGGACAGCTTCAATGCTCAAATAGCTGACTTGAAAGCCAAGTTATCCAAGTCTCATTCTGATTTGTGCGAGGTTGAGGCTGCCTCTGAGGCGAAGGTTCGAGCACTTGGTGATGGTTTTCAAGCTGAGCGTACGAGGCTTGATGCCCAAGTCGCAAAGCTTAGCGCAGATTTGGCTCGAGCTGAGGATAAGCTTGTGAGCGAAGCCAACAGACACCATGAGCAGCTGAAGGAGTACATGCTTCGTCTCCGAAGGTTGGAGGGTGAGAACTCTAAGATTTCATCACTTGAGACTGAAGTTAAATCACTTCGAGAGCAAATCGTTGATCGCAAAGATCGAGCAAAGATCAAAGCCAAGAGATCGGAGTTAGACAAGCACTAGGCTGTTATCAAGTCTCGGGTGAAGCTGCTCAAGCAATGCCGCACTGGTGAGCTCAACTTGGAGGAAGAGATCGCCAAGGCTGAAGATAAGGCAGCCAAAGCTCATGCCATTATTGATGATCTCCCCTCAAGTGAAGCTTCAGGCGACGAAGACGCCGAGGACAAAGAGGAAAATGAATATGAAGATGATGAGGATGTCTCCGAGGAGGGAGATGATGGGCCCGAGGCTTAGAGTTCCTGCTTTTACTTCTTATCTTGTTTATGTGTAAGCCTTCGGGCTTTTTTATGTATATGCTTTGGACCTTCGGGTCCTTTTTTGATGTAAACAATTTCATGGCCTTCGGGCTTTTTAATGCATGGATTTTGTTTTTAAGTGTTAGCTTTTGTATTTCCTCTTCAGAAATTTTGAGCCGAACACTTAAAGTAATTTGCTTGCAAGACTTAAATCAAATGAAACCGATGCAAACTTAGAACGACGCCTCGCTCTTGCCGCTTTGGCGTGCAAGATCATAGAAGCAAAGAGATATTGAATCAAGCTTATTTCATTGATGATATCAATGAGCCATAATCGGCTTTTCACATAAGGCCTAGTCAAAGTAAAACTTAGGCGCAAAAACAACATGCCACTATCGGGCGTAATTACAAAGTACTAATCTATTTCTTGGGTGTCAGTCCTCGGTTGCTGAATAGATAGACTTCGGTTGGGAGGCTCAGTATCAACCTCGGTTGCAA
This sequence comes from Petunia secreta, assembly GCA_029990175.1. Lineage (NCBI taxonomy): Eukaryota > Viridiplantae > Streptophyta > Magnoliopsida > Solanales > Solanaceae > Petunia > Petunia secreta. The sequence goes on from JARKIP010000050.1 coordinate 124,682, forward strand.
CCATCCTCTTACTCCCCCCAGTATTCGGGTTTGAATCTTGATGAAGATCCGAGCACTGGAAATCGTTTTATCCGCTTCCTGAAAATGTCAAGCACAATGAAACGAGGAGCAAGTTAGTACATTTCGATCGAAGCCCTAGGAGCATTTTTCGGCTCGAGGCTGTGGGTAAATTTTAAATGATCAAGGAATGCTTACCTCGATTTCAGAAGTAGTACCGCTTCAAATTGGAGATGTTCTAATTCAAGGGTTCGAGTTTGTCTTGTAGATCTTCGATTTGATAAGATCCCTTTTCAATGATCGCCTTAACTCTGTAAGGTCCTTCTCAGTTTGTAATAAGCTTTCCCCCATTCTTTTCCTTTGTTGATTGGTTCGTAGCCTTCAGCACATAATCGCCAACTTTAAAATCTCTAAGTTTGGCCTTCCTGTTGAGATACGCCTTGATCTGCCTCTTTTGTGCTGCTAACCGAACCAAAGCTAACTCTCTTTTCTCCTCGAGCAAGTCCAACTCTATGCGCATGGCTTGCTGATTGGCATCCTCGGTGGTATGAGCGTACTGAAGACTTGGTTCTCTCACTTCAACGGGGATAAGTGAATCCATGCTATAGGCAAGGGAGAATGGGGTTTCACCAGTGCTGTTTTTCTCTGTTGTTCGCATAGCCCACAACACATCTGGCAACTCTTCGGGCCAAGGGCCTTTTTTTTTTCATCAAGCCTCTTTTTGAGGTTTTCAATTATCACTCTGTTTGAAAATTCGGCTTGGCACACTCGCCTTCGTGTATTTCAGCCATCACGTACCTAGCTTCATCTGGACCCAAACATTTGGCCATCGGGCCGCTGTACAATCTCCTATATAAATTCTCCTCGATCATAGAGTATCAGGCTGTCTGAGTCCTTAACTTTTTTGTCTCTTTTTTATCTTGGGGGAGAGTTCCCGAGTCAAAGTAAGAGATAAACTTACTCCGCCAATCCCATTTGTGGTCCACCGAGTTGACTTCCAACTTCATTTCTCTCATTTGTGCGGAGAGCAACCGAACCACTGAATCAGTCCCCGAGTGTACCTCATCAACTGCCGAACCCAAGTTTGCCAAGGCATCGGCTTCGATATTCTCCTCTCGAGGTACTTGTTTGATTTGCCACTCTTGGAACTGAGCTAAGATTCTTTGTGCTCGGATCAAGAATTGTTGCATTCTGGGCTCACGAGCCTTATATTAACCGAGCACTTGGTTTACCACCAGGGCTTGAAAAAAGTTAACTGAAAATTTGTTTTACTAGACTTAGCTTGGATATCGAAAAGGGTGAACTAATTGGAAAATCTGATCTTTATAATTTGGTTTAAATTTATCATAAAACGGTAGTTTTTTATTATTAATAAAAATTTAAGTTTTATGCACCGTAAGTTTTTGTATACTTTCACTATCTATAATTTTTACATTGGAGGATAAGGCAGTGTATGATACCTATTTGAAAATAAGCAAATCATAAATAATTTTCACCTATTGTAGTTGGTAAATGTATGGGCCTAAACTGATTTAGGATCACAAATCGAATTTAGGTTAGGAACACAAGCAAATCTTAGTATCAAAGTCGAGACAATGTTAAAAATAAACGAAAATGCGAGAGAATAACGTGATTTCAATATGTAACTGTGAGTACAAATTTTGCCAGAATTTCTATAAGTATTTCTCAATGATTAAATTGCCAAATGAGAAGCTATTTATAGGCTGATAATGATACAAGGCCATGATCCCACGTTTCCCACCAAGACTTGCATGCTCCCACTTTTCAGATAGTTGAGTTAGTGGGCCGAAATAGAAGGAAATCAACTGACTGCGGGCGGCTTCATAAACCGAGGCTTAAACCACTAGCCTCAGGGCATGACTTGGCGATTGACCGAGGCGACACTTCCACCGGGCCACCGGGGCAAACGTCTTGCTTCCTTTCTTCGGTCATTAGCTTCGGTCCTTGCCTTCGGTGACTTACGTCTTGCTTCGGCTCGCAGCTTACCAACATCTGCTCGGTCACCCTCAGATCGTGCAACCGAGGTGCCACGTAGGCGAGCTGATTTCTACCCCGTACAGTAAACTACTTTATTATTCAAGACTATAAATTCCACCTTTTATGTGATAACACAATTTCATCTTTAACCGAGATCTTGGAGACGATCTTTGAAAATGGAATTACCTCTGAGAATGAGCGCATTACCATAATGATGACCTCCCCGTACAAATTCAAATTTATTAGGGCCCAAAGCAAGATACCGGACACTGTCTGGGCAAACCCAAAAAGTCTGATAGTGGAATCTGGAAAGTTATATGGTCCTCTCACTTTGGAGGGTTCTTTTTGTTGTGATTCGTGGCGCAACTTCAACGAGGAACTCGTTCATTTTCCAGAATTATTTACGTTCAATATGATCATCCAGAACTAAAGAAATCAAAAGCTTCATTTCCAAAAAAAACACGTGTCTTGTAATTTTTTAAAGAAAAATGAACGAATCTATGTTCATTGGGTGTTGCACAAACTAATAAAAAAGAGTTTATTTTCGAAAATTTTGTCCTGCATCATCGATACAAAATACATCTTAATTTATTAATGAGAGACACTTCATATCTCAACCTGCAAAAACACGCGAGTAAAATAAAGTGGAGATGTTGATTCAACTAAATAAGTTCCTAACGCAGTGATGAAAAAGAAAGGTACGTCGTACTAGGCTAACATATATATCCAAGTATGTAACCATGTATGTATTTTTGTGATAAGAATCCAATCTTTGCCAAAGGACAAGAGTTTATTATTTGTCCTGGACGTTGTAAATTTCTTAAATAACAAAAGTAAGAAAAATGGGAATATAAAGTCTTGAGCCTATTAAATTTAATTTTTTCAAATCATTTAAGTTTGTGTTTTTGTTCAGATTTTACATCAATATTATTAACAGGACCAGCAAAAAAGAAAAGAAACCGCACTTGATAATTCTACTCTAGTATATTTCTTTATTCAAACTATGACACACATTATTTTTTTTAATAAATATCAATATGATATAATTACTATAATAATCAGTTTAATAATTTATATTCTGCAAAGTGCAATCTTCAGAATATGGGCTATGTGGTACCCTTAGCCAGGCTAACCAATGATTTTAGGCCCTAACCACATTTGAGGGGTGAACTGAAAGATTACCCAGAAGTGCACCAAAGGCCAATTTTTGTGGTGGTCTTTGGTTTGAGATCACTTTTTTATTGGTTTTACATGAGAGGCCACTTTTTGGAACTTCAATTCTTTTGGGTTGAACTTTACACAAGTTCAGCCCACAAGGATTGAAGTTCAACTTTAGCCCACAAGGGTTGAAGTTTACGCATCTATACCTAAAAGTTCAGCCCTTACATATTGAAGTTGAAACTTCATAATGTAGGCATGAAGTTCAACCCACAAGGTTTGAACTTCAGTCCACAAAGATTGAAGTTCCAAAAAGTAGCCTCTCATGTAAGACCAACAAGAAAAGTGGCTTCAAACTAAATACCAGTGACAAAAGTGGTTTGTGGGTGAAAATTTTACACATCTTAGCGCAAGTATTTAGACTTTAACCAGTACTTATATTGTGTTCGAAAATTTGAATTTTGAATTAAAACCTTAATCTCAAAATGCAATGTCTTGAAGTTTACTGAATAATTAAACTCTAGAACAAAGTGGCTAAAAACATTATAGAAGGCCTTAGAGTGGCCATCTGATATCATTTTCACACATTTGAGTGTGAAATTTTATCTGGGCAGCCGAGGCGGTCCCTAAGGTTTTTAGTTCCAAAAGGAGAACTTGTGCAAAAAAGGTTCTATTGCAATCCGGCTGGATATTTTTGAATTCTTGCTGATCTTTCAAGATGTACCTCCAAGTTCAGTGCTCAAGGCTAAAAGTTGAATACTTTTCAAGTGGGATTCAAACTTAAAATTGTAGCATATAATATCCTATGGATTTTTTACATAAAAGTACAAGTTTTAGAGCTTAATTACCAAACATAGCAACATTTTAGTAAAATTACCTTATATAGAGGAAAACACAAGATAATTACAAACATAGCAAAAACATAGCAATATTTTCTCATAACATACCAAACCCTTACATTTTTTCCTTCTATTACCCCCACTATCACTTTTGCTCCTCTCATTTCCCCCTATTTCATTTTTCCTCCCACCATTTCCCCCAATTTCACTTTTACTCCTCTCATTTTCTCCAATTTCACTTTTCCTCATCCATCCTCAATGTATCTCGTTGAATCTCACTATTTCTGCACCGTATCAACTATTTCAGCACTGAATCTATCTATTTCTGCACCGTATCAAACTGTTTCTGCACCGTATCAAACTATTTCTGCACCATTTCGGTTCATTTCAGCATTGTATCTAATTGTTTTAAACTGTATCAACTCCCATTTCAAATTGTAGCAGCCTATTTTAAACTGTATCAACTCCCGTTTCAGACCGTATCAGACTGTTTCAGACCGTATCATAGTGTTTCAATGTTGTTTCAGACTGTATCAAGTCTCGTTTCAGACTGTATCAACTCCGTTTCAGACTGTATCAGACTATTTTAAACTGTATCAAGTCCAGTTTCAAACTGTATCATATTATTTTAAACTGTATCAACTCCCGTTTTAGACCGTATCAGACTGTTTCAACAGTTATTTCAGATTGTTTCAATATCGTTTCAGACAGTATCATACTATTTCAACATCGTTTCAGATGTATCAAACTGTTGCAACAACTGTTTCAATATTTCAACAATGTTTCAAACCGTATCATATTGTTTCAACGCCATCAGTCATGAGCAATAGAAAATAAGATTTCAAATTTATTAATCTGAAAAATCCGTACAAACAGGAACAGAAACAAAAACGAAATCTGAACAATTTTGAAAAAACAGAAACTGAACAAAAATGAAACAAATATAAATAACAGAAATGATACTGTTTCAAAAAATCTTCTTTCTCAAGGCCTATTAACATAAACACAAGGTTTTCTTCTGCAGATCAAGCTTTCATCAGTACAATTGGCAAGGAAGTACATGAAATGTGTAGCATCAGAGCTTGATGCGACACCGGCTTGGTTTTCCAGTGACAGACGTAGTGGCGTCACTACGACACCAGATCCGCCGCTCAAAAACACTTCCGCCACCAGATCAGACTCCCCCGTGCCGATTTTAACTTTCAAAGTACGGAGGATTTCAACTCCGTGCCGCTCAAAAACACTTCCGACGACGACGAAACTTTGAAAGTACGATGACTTCTCAGTCCCGTCGGAATTTGAAACGGAATAGGGGCGATAATGACGGTGTCTTCCGGTGTTTGCTGGTGGTTGCCCGCTGGTGGTGTATGGTGGTGTTTGTTGCTGTGCAAGTCGCAGGGGGAGGCATGGGAGGCAGGGGTTTTGGATTGAAATTAGGGTTTGTTTGGAAAATTATGATTTATCTTGTGTATTATGAAATGTGTTAGAAAAATAATGCTATGAATTGTAATTAGAGAAATATTGCTATTTTTTTGTAATTAAGGGTGTAAATTTGTATATTTGTGTAAAAAAACCCATATCCTATTTCTAAAAATCCCCCCATTGAGTTGGCTCTGTTGCTAATCAGTTCATAATATTTCACCCCGATGTCCCAAAAAATTGACTAGTTGTGAGAGTTTATCCCCGCTTGACATGATTTTAACAAAATGGCCTTTATTTTGTCCATAGACAACACTTCAAGTTTTATGAGAGAATGTGGGAACATGGAAGAGGTTGAAGGGCAAGTACTGCCCAAACAACACTTTATCTGAGAAAATGTGAGATTCAAGAGCATGTGTTGCTTAAGAAAGAGGGGTCAAAGGCAAGTATTACCTCTTAACCAGTTCTTACGAAGAAAGGGATAGCGGGGATATGGGCGTCATTCTTATGATTTATAAGGGGTATTTTTGTCCAAAATTTATCTATTAAACCAAATGGATGGTAATTTTGCTAAACCGTTGTACAGGGGCCAAAAAGGCAAACCATTGACTATGGTGTCATAGTTTTGTGATTCCCCCTAATCAATTTGTAACCTATAATTCACTGGGTGTACCCGCATATCACTGATTCTGGCTTTTTGTCTCCACTTAAGAATGATTTAGCAAAATGGCATCGAAGGCAACACTTCAGGTTATAAATTGACAACTGACGTCTCTTCGGGAAATATAAAGGGCAAGTGCTGCATGCGAAGAGATTAAAAGGTACGTGCTGCCGAGGCAACACTTCAAGTTATTTGGGAGAATGTATGTAGAGACAAAATGGTAAGTATTGCCTATGCAAGAGGGGGTCAAAGTTAACCGTTATCAAGTGCTGCTTAAGAGGCACTACTTAAGAAAATGGGGAGGGCGTGGCAACACTTTAAGTTATTTAGGAGAATGTGGAAAGAGATAACAAGGTCAAATGCTGCCTAAGAGGCACTACTTACTAGAAAGGGAGGGGGGATGCTGGCGTCAAAATAAGATTTCGTAGATATATTTTCGTCCAAATTTATTCATTAAAGTAGAGAAGGTCATTCTTGCAAAATTACTATAAGCGAGATCAATAAGGCAAACTAATGGCCATGGTGTCATAGTTTTGTAAATTGCCCGTTTGTAACATCAGAAGCAGCCCAAATCTAGTCTTGGATTATTGGGCTTCAAAACATCTTCTAGTGGAAGGGTTGTACGTTAGAAAGGGTGATGTGCTGGATTAGCCTCGCCTCACTGCAATTATTTAGGGTTTATCCATGGGATTTTTATCCACATAACAATTCCCAACCTTTATCCACTTTTTGTAACTATATTTTATCTTTTTTTTCTTTTCCTAGCATATTTATTAAATATAGTTTGATGATATAAATATTTAAAAAATATAAAACAAATATATATGTGTATAAAAGATATATATACAAAATATCAATCTATTATATTTGATATTTTAATTATAAATTAAATTTTAAATATAAATATTGTGGTTATATTATGTTAGTGCTAAATGACTTGTTAATATGAAATATTGTGGGCTATTTATGTGGAAATCCCTTTATCTATTAGTTATTTGTTCTAAAGTTTTGAACTAAGAAATTTACTTGCAAAACACGTCGTCATGAAGTTTTAAAAAATGAAAATGAACTTCAAGATACAGTGGCTAAAAACATAAAATGCAGCCCTTAAAGTAGTAGCTAGTGTCATTTCCACCATTTAAAAACACAATAACCATGATTTATAACTTTGAAAACACGTACATCAAGTGACTCTAACATATGTTAAAGGTTATAATCTCAAATACTGTAGACGTTGTTGGCCTTAGTTTTTAAAGTGGTTTACTCATTATATGTGAATGATTAAAAATAAGGTCGATCTTAATACATCCATACATAACTATGGATTTATGCACCATTGCAAGTTAAGCTAAACTATTACTTTTTCAGGTTATAATCAGTTTCCGGTTTAGTCAGGGCTTCAATAAGGATACCGGACTCCGAGTAAAAAATCAAAAACAAAAATGTAGATAATAAAATGTGTACTACTCTTAAGGTGTCCAATAAAGACGCCATCTCCTTTTTTCCTCCTTCAAAAACATTGTCCCAATAACAAAAGGTTTAGCAAATTTGTTTATAAATTTAACGTTTTCATATATAGTGAACAAATATATTATAGTCACCTTAAATCTCTAAAGCTAAATTCTCGGATCTTATCGTTTTAGTCTATCAAAGTTTACATGGATGAGTTGTGTGCTCACCCCGATTATAACTACTGTTAAAAATTTGTTCGACATTATCAGTTTTCATTATGAAATTATATGTTCAGCTAACAAAAAAGGAAATTGTATCATCGAGTATTTACTTCTCAAATAATCACTGCACCATGGGAAGGGAGTAAGATAGAAGAAGAGTTTTCTAACATATAACGTGTATTTCCATTTCCACCTAACACAAGTCCTTCCACCAATACCAGCTTTTCTATTACTATTGACATTTCTTTTGAGTTGCTTTTAGCATTTATTAATTTTCTTAGATACGTAATCTGAATTTAAGGCGTGAAACAGGCTGCGTACTAGAAATTTAACAGGGGAAAGAAGTACAAGAAAGTCATTTTGGGCACAAGACAAAGAAATATTCCTTCATCACCAATTACTAACACAAATCAGAATAACTGACATTTTGATTCCTTTCCACCAAATCTTAAATTTCAAGGGCTTGCTTTCCCAGCTATGAAAAATCAGTAATTTATTTCTCCTACTTGTTTTCCAAAATTAAATGTACGATTTTACTACTCCTAATCATACAAATATTCTGTTAATTTTACTTAATTGACAAATACTTATAATGTTTCTTCTAAAATAAAAAAAATTATAATGTTTTATTTTCGAAAGATGGCATACATCAACTAGAGTAAATCAAATGGGTTTTTGTTTTTCGTTGAACAAATTAAAGTCATACATACTAATACCATATTACATTAATTTAATACGTATGTTATAATTTTATCAACTTAGCTTACTTGTAGTATATATTTTACAAGTGATCTGATTATATAATAATAAAAATACCCTTTATTTATGAGAGTTTCCACCAACCATACCTTAGTTTAAACAATTCGTCTCCTTTATACAAATTCCACATTATGGAGTCATATAAAATTGCTCTCAACTTCATTAAGGCCAATTTAGTCCCACAAAAAATCACTTCAAACAGATATTATTATTATCATCAAAAGGACAATGAAGTCAAAATAAAATCACCAACCACCACCACTATCACTACTGCCACTACAAAAACTAGGGTCTTTTCACCTATCTCCGCATCCAAAAATTTCACCGGAACCGGAGCCGGTGAAGAACCCTATTTAAAAACAACCCGGATCCAAGATCCAGTTAGCTTAACAAACATGGCATCTCATGATCCGATTCTTGTAGATGAACGTATCCCTCGTATTTCTTCTGCTATTCGGGTCATACCCGATTTTCCTAAACCCGGTAACCCACTTAATCTTTTTCTAACTTTTTAATACTTGTACTTGTAGAATAGCTCTTTTCTGTATATTTTACGTATATTCTATGTATCCTGACTATGACGGCTATTTATGTAAAGTTCCTAAAATTTTATTGTCGTGATTGGATGGGCTGTTTAAACAAAAAAAATTGTAGCATTTTCTGTATGTTTCACGTATATTCCATGTATAATGTGTGTATAATAAGTGTATAATTTATGTATACTGACTAGGGTATTTATGTAAAGTTCCCGTTCTTTTACTGTGGCGACTCTTTTAGGGATATTTACATTACTTGAATAGTAGCAAGGCCGCTTAAAAGAAAATACTCATCTTTTCACTATATTTTACTTATAATGTGTGTATAATAAGTGTGTTATTTATTTATCTTGACTAGGGCAGCTATTTCTGTAAAGTTCTCATTTTCCACTGTGGTGATATTTACATTGCGCGAACAGTGGCTAGGCTTATTCAAACAAAAACTATCATTTTGTGTATATTTTATGTATATTCCATATATAGTGTGTGTATAATATGTGTATCCTGAATATAGTGTGTGTATAATATGTGTATCCTGACTAGGTCGGCTATTTTTGTAAAGTTCCCATCTTGTTTACTATTTTTTTTTTTTTTCTGCAGGGATTATGTTTCAGGATATAACAACTTTGCTACTCGATACTAAGGCATTTAAGGATACTATTGATTTGTTTGTCGAGAGATACAAGGACAAAAAAATCAGTGTGGTTGCAGGTCATTTTCTTTTGTGTTCTTTTTACTCTTTCTTAAATGTGTTGTGTTTTTTTATCTGTTAAGAAATGGGGTTTATTTTGTTTAAGTTCTGATTGTGATTTTGAAATTTATTTGGTTACTTCTAGTTATAGTAGTTTAAAGGGTAAAAAGACTCAAACTTTAGAAGCTGAGATTTTGCGATCTTGTAAATATGCTCAAAGTAATGCATGAGCAGATCTTTGCGCAGGTCTATTATCAGCATTCAGCAGTGTGTTGCATTTTTTGTTATCAAAATTTTGGATTTTATAACAAAGATCGTGAGGGCTAGTAGCACCAAGTACGAAACATGGTGGATAATGGGTCTGCCGTTCTACCCTTTTCCACTCAAATACCATACTTTTGTCTATAATAGGGTTCGAGCCTTTGAGATGCGCTTAACCCACACAAACACATGTTATGCTCTTACCACTAGAGCAAAGCATAGTGGGCAGCACTATGTGTAGCTTAAAAAGAAAACACTAGAGAAGATACAAGCTTTATTCTAAAACTTTAGGCAAAATCTTATAGTAAAGAAAAGTGCTACTTCTTAGAGTTAGATTTGTTGAGAATCTGAGTATCAATAGAGGCGGATAAACTTTATGGGTTCAACCATTATATTCTTAACACTGAAGGAATTCACTTTCACAATTATGGTTCAGATTTTTAATATTTCTTGACAAGGTAGTGGTTTTCGGCGCAGACATGCCTGTTCTCTGTGTTGAAAATGGTGAGTTCAACTGAACCTGATAATTATGCATTGCATTCGCCTTTGAGTATCAAACTCAATACCTCAATATTAATGCATTGGATGGAGTAGTCCAGTGTCACTAAAAATCCTTTTGGGAACACTTAAACAATCAATATAGGACAAGATATAACTCAACAAGATACTACAAGTTTCAGTTTTCACGAACTTTGTCCAACTAAGAAAATAAGCTTCAACTTTTGATGATGCTTTTGTACCTTGGAAAAAATTAGTTTACCTAATTTACAAGTTTGAGTTCTGTAAACTCATGCATTTAGTTGAATTCCTACCTGTGGCTTACATTCAAAGGTTTATAAGCACTCACGTCAAGCTTGATGACTTGAAGTTATGGGTTCTTTTTGGGGGACTGACATGAATAAGCAACTTCCTCATCCATCTAACATCCAACTTCATTTGCAAATTTTAGATAATAAAGGCTACTATATTTTGATTGATATTGGAAGAACCTCAAGCTTGTTACATCGTCATGTTTTATTGCTCAAGAACAAAGTTCTCCAATATTAAATTTGAATGTTAACCTGTGTAAATATCTTCATGAAAAAACATGTTCAGAAGACAAGTAGACATCGATTTGGAACAGGGAATATGTGGCATAACATAGATGGGCATGGCACTCAGAATGTGCTCAAACGTAGTCACATAGGTATTCGTTTCTAACATTGAAATTAAGGATCACCTAGATCATGTTGGCAAATATGGATCATTCAATTTTTACAGCAGATTCTCACATGCCTAAAGAAAATACTTTTCTAGTTTTGCTGCCCTGAAGAAGTAAGAAAAATGGGGAAGTGTGTCCATTTGTGGACCTGTACATCCAATGGTGAAGAATGATAAATGTTATGAGTTCATAAGTATAGCTGTAAATGTAGTACAAGCTAGAGAAATGGTTTCTGAAATATAAAATGTACAGGCGAAAGAAATGGAAATCACAAAATTTCAGTATAACAAGGTTTTAGATACATAAAGTGAAGGATATTAGTCTTCCTTGATTGTGGAGACAAACAGCCTCTTCGGTTTTGCTTTCTTGTTGTGAATGAGATATCCACACCTAAATCGTAGATTCCAATTGCATTGGAAGCTCAGAGGGGGTTTCTTTGTTATACAGACCCAGCACAACTTTAGTGCTTTTATATATATATATATATATATATATATATATATATATATATATATATATATATATTATATATATATATATATATATAAAAAAAATTATTGTCTTTTGCATATCAAAAGAATGTGTGGTAACCCCCACCCAAATTGCTCATTACAAGGATGCATTTCCTGGAAACTAAGGATGGAGTGTTGGCCTTTCCTGCTCTGATGCTACTTATTTGATTGTAACACAATTGTTGCACTAGTAGATGCTAATGGCCTGAGAGATATTTAAATTTACCATATGGTAATGGTGTACTGCAGGTATTGAAGCAAGAGGTTTTATATTTGGTCCTCCCATTGCTTTGGCTATTGGAGCAAAATTTGTCCCCATGAGGAAACCCAAGAAGTTGCCTGGTAAGTTACATCACTATTTTCCCCTTTCCGTCTTCTCATAGGGGGTTGCATTGTTCTCAGATATGAACTAAAATCTGACGAGGGTGGATAGGGACAGCGTTGGCCGTGCAGCTACTTTTCTTGCATGTGTTGTTTGTTTGTTGCTTGGAAACAAGGAGAAGACTGTAATCACAGCTAGGAGCACTGTTATCGGTCAAAAAGAGAAAAGATTAGAAAAATCTTGAACAGGATCTCGTGCAGTGTAGGTGAATTCTTGGGGAAAAATATTATCTTCAGATAAAGAAACAAGTAAATTTATACCTTGTTCAAAGTAAACTATAGTGTACTATAGGTGCATTTTCTGAATACTTGAAGCTTACCATGCTCATTGTCTGTTTTCTACTACAGATGGGAAGCTTAGTTGCATATCACCCCTTCATAACGTTTGCTTTTCATCCTGCTTTAAGGCACAGACCAGCATTTGGTTTCTTAGGATATATCATCACCATTCTCAAAAAAAAAAAAGGATATTTCATCATCCTTAGCTAACTTTGTAATATCAGCTGTACCACTGAGGAATGATAAGAGCATACAATGAGATTGACGTACAATGCAGATGATGGTGAATATGTTGTCCGTTTCAAGTATTAGGAACAGCCTAACTATATAATTTGGTTTGAACCATTTACTGTTCAGCAAATAAATTAATTAAGTGTAGCATGCACTATATACATGCCTGAAGGTTAAAGACTTCCACTGCTTCATCAAAAGGTCAAAGATTTCCACTGTTTATTGCCCCAACCTCCAAGATTCGTGAAACAACTTAATGCTAAGTCATGAATGTTAATTCTTTTGGCATTGCACAGTTCCAAGCATTGAGTCTGCTGCTTTTCCCATTTATCAGGAGAGGTTATTTCAGAAGAGTATTCCTTGGAGTACGGAACAGACAAGATAGAAATGCATGTAGGTGCTGTGGAAGCTGGTGAACGTGCACTTGTGGTAGATGATCTCATTGCGACTGGAGGGACACTAACTGCTGCAATCAGGCTCCTAGGTACGGTAACTATATTTAGTTCCATGTTCCATGTTTCTGGTTCTGGAATGGATATCCTAGTGTTCCAATTCTTTTTTTCTCCTTAAATTGTCTCGACATCAGCCACCAAGTGGGTGGGATCAGAAGTTTATCAGTTAGATAATTGAGGGAGAACCATTTTCTTTCATTCAGATATTCTAACTATGTTTTTTGCTTCCAACAATAAGAAACAATGCATTCTTTGGAACTTTCCAGGAGAGAACCTCATATGGTAGGAGTATCAATCTCTTAATTTTCTTTTGCTGTGGTTTTCTTTGCAGAGCGTGTTGGAGTCGAGGTGGTCGAGTGTGCATGTCTTATTGAGTTGCCAGAATTGAAGGTATGCCATCATTTTTTTTCTGGATAGAATGAGATAATATTTCTCAGTTTCACACCTGACGCTGTGTTTTCTGAGAACAATATTGTGAATGGTCCGACGGGTCCTCTTATGTATTTTTATTAAAGCTAATCATCTATCTCAAAGTTTTTTTCATTCCTGTAGAATGGGTAACAAAGCAACTAATAAGAAAAACTTGACTGAATTCTTTTTTACGGAGTTGCAATGATCCATTTCAAAGCTTGGTTAATGATATCAGCCCAAGTATTAATTACACGACCTTGGCTATTCCCACAATTTTAGTAGATGCAAGATATTGATTTTTTTTTTCCCATAGTTGTGGAAGCTATGATTTTCTTCCCCAGCTTAGCTTTTCTTGTTTCAGTATGTTGTGCTAATACATTCTGATTTATTTTTGTTATTCCCTCATTAATACTTTGCTGGTTACATTTGTTAAATTCAGGGCCGTGACCGGTTAGGAGATAAGCCATTGTTTGTTCTTGTGAGCTCTTGATCTTCAAGTAGGAAATGGGTCTGGACAGAGAGCTTTATTGAGGTGGAATTGTATTGGAGTATATTTTGAATTTTGAGAGGAAAAATCTCATTTTTTATTACAGACCTTGCCAATTCTGGCCTTAATGTGTGGATTGAAATAAGCCCTTGTTAAATGTTTTCAGTTGAATTAGCTATTGTAAGAGATTTGCTCTCAATGAATTAAGTCCAGTTTCTGTTGTTGTAGTCTTGGAATTCACTTGTGTGAGTGACATCTAGTTCACCCAAAGATTTGGCTCAATCTTTAAGGTTCTATGTGCACCCTGTTTGATCTTTGAAAGAATAAATCTCACTGTGTAATAATCATCAAGGCAAACTGCACCCTCCAAAGATTTGGCTCAATCTTTAAGGTTCTATGTGCACCCTGTTTGATCTTTGAAAGAATAAATCTCACTGTGTAATAATCATCAAGGCAAACTGCACCCGGTATGTGTAGTAATCATCAAGGCAAACAGCACCCGGTTTAATCTTTGATGATTTCAATCTTCAAAGCAAACATTTGGGATGATTTCAAACGAAAACCTCACTAGTAATAGATGAATAGCTGAACCTAATTGAACTTTATAGTAAACCTTTAACCTGTTTACTATATGAGTTTCTTTGTTGATCGAATTTTATAGGATTTTAAGTTTATAAAATTGGTTAACTTACCCATAAGTTATTGGCAGAAAGTTTTTCCGAGATTCCAAAATTTTCAGTTTACTATAACTACATAGTTGTATAATTCAGTATGCTTATGTAAGAATGATGTAACCAGGAGAAACTTTCAATCTGTCTGTACACCCCATGTAAATAAACTACGATTGAACGATAAAATAAGATAAGAATGCATATTATTTAATGATCGTTAAGCGATATACACCAAATCATGTAAATAAACTATGATTGAACTATAAAATAAAATAGGAATGCATATTATTTAATGATCGTCAAGCGATAACTGTTATATAGAAAATATGTATGTCATGTTTGTATTGATTTGGTTCATGTATTAGCTAAAAGTTAAAGATCTTTTCTCATATAACTCACACGGCTTCAGCTTCTCTTTGGCTAAGAAAAGAAGACCATAACAAAGCCATAGTAACCAAACTTTTGACAAAGGATTAGAAACCACAATTATTTACTCTTAAATAAACTGATCTCCGGCATGCATAGAGAGTCAAGTTAATTAGTCGTTAATTTATTTATTTACTGAAAACCAATCAAGGCTATGGCGTATAAACTTAAGCAGCCTTTCATTGTCAAAATAATGCGGCTAGCCAAAGTATTGGACCGACTAATATTAAGTATAGCTTAAAGCAAGTTAGTCAACTTAGGCAGTTAGACTGAAGATGATTAGTTTGACTTGCATCGCTTTGGTGGGTTTAAGAAGTTGCTTCTAATGAAAATAAAATGATTTTTTCTAGTCACACTGGGCGGTTCCATTGTTAAATTTAAATTAGCTATTAAAATAATAATTTTAATTTGTTTTATAATTAATAAATCTGATTTCAATCATCGACTCCCGTATATGCACAAACTGAATTTGACTTCAAGAATTCACCATTTGAAGGACTTAAAATGATATACATGTCAATTCTTTTATTAACCAAGTGAAATGATCCTCCACAAATCGTCTTTTAGAGAGAAGGAAAAATTATACTCCAATTGCAAGAGTTTTTACGTAAAGACGTGTTAGGACAGGAACCAAACTTTAGTCCACATAGTAGTGATAACTGACGAATCCAGTAATGTGTTTGTGAGTTCCATAAAGACTAACCGTTTCATGATTGAACTTCACATATGCTAAAAAGTAACTATAGACATGGGAGGTGCGGGTGGTGTATTCATAAACTGTTGAGGAGGCTTGTTGCTGGGTTTTACAAAAAAAAATTCCTTTTCCAAGTGCTATTTATAAAGAACTTATGGCTTTACGCGAAGGACTCAAACTGGCAAAAAGTAGGGCACTCGCCCCTCTGATCATTGAGATGGACTCACAAGTATTGCTAAATAACATTGTCAATCCAAGCAAATTAATATACTCACTGTGGTTTAATAATTGCAGGCACTTGCTCGAGAAGTTAGTAGAGGTGCAATTGCGGCACATATTCTGTGAAGGGAATAGGCTGGCAGATCACTTAGCTGGACATGAGAGCTCTATAAACAAGTCCAATTATATTATGCACTATAGTTATTCGCTTTTATCATGTTTGTACTATTTTAATGTTATACCTACACAAACCTATTCTACTATTATCTTTTAAATGAATGGAAGTAATCGATTAGTATATAATTTTTTTTAAATAAATATATATAGTAATATAATCCGGTGTTTAAATTGTGATCGTTGCATGACCTAGTTTATGAAATATTTCCTAACATTGGTTAACTTTTATATATAGCTTCACAATGCCCTAAGCATGAATTAACTTTTAAAGGTAGGCATAGTATAAGAATTACAGGTGGACCCAGAAAAGTGAGAATGGGGATATCAATTTATAAATAATTTCACGGTTAGCTTGAGCTGGTTCAACAGTTGCATCATCTAGTTTTATTTCAAATTAATTATAGTTTCCATTTGAGGTTTTCTAGAGGGCACAGACTTGAGAACAACATGACTTCAATGCCTCAGATAGACCATACCTATGTGCAAAATATTGCTTCAATAATTCCGTATCAAAATGCAAACATAAGTAGTTTTGTAATGTTCTTTCCATCAAAAGGCAAACTTGAGTTCTTTTATATTCTTTCTTTTTCAACTTCCCTAGGCCGGCAGCCATGACAAGCTGAAAGAACATCCCCCTCCCCCACCCAACCCCAAAACAACAAGTATCAAGTAGGCTAACCAATGAACATTTAACTAGGAAGGGCTACTTCATAGTTAAATAAACAAGAAAATGACCCACAACAGGTCTAGAGAGATTTGTTTTAATTAGTCCATCACATATTTTGCTTTAGATTATCTGACTTTATTAACAGGAGATTTGTAAAAAAATAGTAACAATAATACATGAAGTGTGTAGATTAAAACACAAAAGAATTTTGTATAATCATATTTTTCTATCAAATTATAAGTGGACATGTGATTTTCCTC